>JACEIK010001072.1:243303-261507 GCA_018107945.1 Datura stramonium
TAGGTTCACATTAACTAGTAATCTTGACTCAAAAGCATTATTTGTTTGGTTGTCTACCTGCATAACGAAATCGTTCACTAACAATTAGGATAATTACTACAATATTACAGTCACTGTGGGATCGATACTTGGCTTGAAATAAAGCCACTGTACTACTTGTACGACCACGTGAACTTGCGTGTAGTTGGGTCTGAACAAGTTTTTGAAAGCTAATCTGAATAAAATTTGTACAACTGAAAAACAATACTGAATGTCTATGTGTCTTAAAGTCATCTACTAATAATGAGTTGCTGGGACAAGCCCCCATCTAACACTAAAGCCTAACTGAAAGAAACAACTAAATAATAAATATCGTCCTCAAAAGATGAGGACTCACCAACTACAACTGCTGATATCACTGGAAGGAAATCATCTAATGATGCTGAGACTGAGAACCTGAGCCTGTATACTTATACGATACAAAATAAAAGGTATGCATCAATACTTGGAATATACTGAGTAAGTGAGAGATAATATAAACATGTAGAAATGAATAACTGAACTGAAATGACATGAAATGACCAACTAAAATACTGAAAACTGAACAACTGAATGTATAACTGATATGGTCAATAATGACCCTGGCTGATGGTTATAAACATGTCCTAAATATGATATACTGATCTGAGCTAACTATACTGAACTAAACTGAACTGAAGTGAGTAAATTTAAAATTTTACTGAGCCGAGCTAAACTGAAGTTGTACTGACTAGTGGGAGAGTCTATAACTGACATATAACCACGTGAGCTAGACATGGAGTTCGATGTATACGCCCCATGTATAGGACCCAATATACCTTTCCAGGGAATAAAAGCATGAGTTGGGTGATCACAAGTCTAGGGCCACAGGGCCAAATAAATAACCTACGGGGGTAATGTAGTTCTGGGAACCTGGGTGTGCTGGAACCCCGGTCCGCTCGGTGCTAAGTTCTACTCCCACTAGATGGTCCTAATTTGACTACTAACTAATAGCTTGAAATTGGGTTCAAAGACTAAGTTAGAGATACTTATCTGGAATTACCCTGAGAGTCTTATCGGACCAGATTCTGCAACTGGTGTTCTAAAACTGGCCAAAGATGCTTATCTAGAAGCATCATAACTGTCTAAAGAACAAACTGAAACTAAAGCTAGTGGTTCTAAGACTGGTCAGATTTGCTTATTTTAAAGCATCGTAATCATCTAAAAAACCAACTAATATCTGATAACTGATAACTACTTCGTAGAACTGACATCTGGGAGGCACCACTGACACCTCAAGAAAAGACTATAGTCAAACTAATCAGCTGACATTTCTGAAAATACTGAGTAGGCTAGTATTCTGATTGAAACTGTACTAGCATGAACTAACTAAGATAATAAGCTGATATTAACTCGTGGAAATTCTTCTCACACGCATCTAACCACTGAAACTTCACCTTTTTCTGAGTCAACCTAGTTAGAGGAGCTGTAATAGAGGAAAATCCTTCTACAAAATGTCGGTAACAACCAGCTAGACCCTAGAAACTTCTTATTTTAGTTTGGGAAGTAGGTCTTGGAAAGTCTTTCACCACTGCTATCTTTTGAGGATCTACCTTAATACCTTTACCCAAGACGACATGACAAAAGAAAGTCACAAACTTCACCAAGAATTCACATTTGCTGAACTTAGCAAACAATTGGCGGTCTCTAAGCGTCTGTAGCACTATCCTTAGATGGTTAGCTTGTTCCTCGTTGTTTCTGGATTATACCAGAATATCATCAATGAATACGATGATGAACATCTCTAGATACTTCTTGGATACCCTGTTCATCACGTCCATGAAAGCTGCAGGGGCATTAGTTAGTCCAAAGGACATAACCATGAATTCATAGTTACCATATGGGGTTCTGAAGGCTATTTTCGAAATGTCAGATTATCTAACTCTAAGCTGATGATACCCCAACCCGAGGTCTACCTTGGAGAAACAATTAGCTCATTGAAGATGATCGAACAAGTCGTCCATCCTGTATAGGGGATGCTTGTTCTTTACTGTAACTTTATTCAGCCGATGATAATCGATACACATTCTGAGAGTGTCATCTTTCGTTCGCACTAATAATATTGGAGGATCCCATGGAGAGATGCTGGGCCTGATGAAACCTTTATCAAGGAGGTCTTTAGTTGCTCCTTCAACTCCTTAAGCTCAACTAAAGTCATTCTGTAAGGAGGAATGAAGATGGGTTGAGTATCTGGAAGAAGGTCTATGCTGAAGTCTATTTCCCGCTCGGTAGGGACATCGGGGAGATCTTCGGGAACACGTCAAGGAACTTGTTGACAATTGGAACAAACTGTATAGTTGGGGTCTCAAAGCTAGAATCATTGACCCGAACTAGGTGATAAATGAACCTCTTATAAATGAGCTTCCTTTCCTTAAGGTAGGAAATAAAACGACCTTTAGGCGCTGAACTACTGCCCATCCACTCTAAAATTGGCTCATTATTGAACTGAAATCTGATGACTCTTGTTTTGCAGTCGACTGAGGCATAACCAGAGTGTAACAAATTAATGCCAAGAATGAGATCAAAAGCGACCATGTCTAGCTCTACTAAATCAGCTGGAATGACCTTATTCAATACTGAGACTGGGCATTTTCTATACACCTAGCTGGCTCTAACCGATTCACCAACTGGGGTAGAGACTGTGAATGGTTCTTAGAGGACTTCTCGATTGATTTCAAACTAGACAGCTACATAGGTAGTCATGAATGATAGTGTGGCTCTTTGATCTAGTAGGCATACAGTTTAGATGGAAGAGACGTAACATACCCGTGACCACATCAGGTGAGCTCTCTTAATCCTGACAGGAGGAAAAAGCATAAAAGTGGTTTTGGAACTAACCGCCATCCGTACTTGAAGTATTGTCCTGCTTAACTTGTCGGCCTACTGGAGCTGTTGAAGTGGTAGACTGAGATCTCCCCCGTCCTACTGACGAACATTCCCTAAGTCGGTGACCTAGCTTTCCACATCCAAAGCGATCCTCTCTGCCCTAAAGCATTCCCCTGGATGGTTCTTGCCACACTTAGGGCAATATGGATAACGGTTGCTGGCGCTGTGACTCTGGGACTGTGAGCCACATGCTCCACCCTTCCGATCCTTGTATGACCGAAAAGTATGGGTGCTGGCTGAAGTGGGTGTTGGAGCCCTATGATTCTGCTACTACTGCTGTGGGCGGCTACTACCGCCAGACCTCTAGTGGCCATAATCTAATTTTCCAATCCTTTCCCGTTTATTCTCCCACTCCATGTCATTCAACTTTTCTTTCTCAATCTACTGGGCATGAACGATGAGGCTGGAGAGGTAGGCCAGAGATAGACCTACGTCAAGATAATCCCACCTTTGAAACACTTTGGTAATACTCCCAATTAATGAATCAGAGAACATGGAGCCAAGAGCAGATTTGACTCGGCACAACTTAAGTATACATCCAATACCAATGATCTGTGCCTTGAACGCATTATGAGCACCGCAATCCTTCACTGCTTAAGGACTAGGTTTGATACTCTATTGACGAGCTTAATCATATGAGCCCTTGGCTCGGTTACCATCTCCAGAGCATATCTTGACTACCATGTGAACTCCAGTGCATATTCCTCCATTGTCCTATTGCCCCGCTTCAAATTCATGAACTCTGCAACCATAGCCTCCCTTAACTCCCAGGGGAAGAATCTGTCTAAGAATGCTATGGTGAACTCTTCCCACTCCATCGGTTCTGCCCCTACTTGTATCCCTTCTTTCCACTAATTTTATGAGATTTGTGCCACCCCTTTTAATTGGTAGGCAGCCAGATCAACACTCTCAGTGAAACTAACACCCATAATTCGGGTGATCTTCCGTACTTCATCCATGAACTCTTGTGGTTCCTCTCCTACCTAGGACCCAGGAAAGGCTGGAGTGTTTATTCGGGTGAAGTCCCGAACTCTGACAGCTGCTGCAGACCCATTTGTGTTTATTGGAACCACCTGCTAGTTTACCTAGTTTGTGACTATCTAAGACAACAACTGGACTGCCACTCTGAACTCCACTGAGGACACTTAATTGTCATGAGGGGCTCCTAGAGCTTGTGGGGTATGTCGGTTAACGTTGCCAGTCCTTCTTCCGTTTCTGCGTCTTAGAGGCATAGTTTCATTCAAATGAAACAGAGCAAGATTTAGGAGAACGTTTCTAGAACTGAACTTCAATGCATGATAAGGATTATGAACAAAAGGGAGTTTTCCTAATGACGTCTCGTAGCCTCCCCGTTATAAGTGTAGCGTGCTTCACACCCATGTAAAGGACTCAACTTTACGCGACTTTCAGATATCCTAGGATACTCTAAACCTAGTGCTCTAATACCAAGTTTGTCATGACCCGAGTCTATACCCCGGACGAGAAATGGTACTTGGAGTAACAAGTAACGTCAAGTCAACCCATGGTCTATCATAACACTGGTAATCTGAGAAAACATATGCGGAAGCTTTAAAAAATAAACTCATTTAAGAAAGCTAATCTACAAAAAATTTGTACAACTGAAAACCAATATTGAATGTCTGAGTCTATGTCTGAAAGCCATCTACTGTTGATGAGTTGCTGGAACTAGTCCCCAGCTAACTCTAAAGTCCAACTTGAAGAAATAACTGAATAATAAATATCGTCCTCGAATGTTGAGGACTCACCAACTGCATCTGTTGATATCACCATAAGGAAATCGTCTAACGATGCTGAGGCTGAGAACCTGCGCTTGCATCATGATATGATACAATGTAGATGGTATGCATCAGCACATAGAATGTACTGAGTATGTGAGAGATAATATAAACATGTAGAAACAAATAATTGAACTAAAATGACATGAAATGACCAACTAAAATACTGAAAACTGAACAACTAAATGTATAACTAATATGGTCAATAATTGCCCTGGTTGATGGTCATAAACGTGCCTTGAATCTGAGATACTGATCTGAGCTAACTGTACTGAACTGAGTAAATTTGAAACTCTACTGAGCTAAGATAAACTAAAACTACATTGACTAGTGGGAGAGTCTATAACCGACATATAACCACGTGAGCTAGACGTGGAATTCGATGTATATGCCCCATCGATAGGACCCATTATACCTTGCCAGGGTATAAAATCATAAGCTGGGTGATCACAAGTCTGGGGACATAAGGCAAAATAAATAATCTATAGTGGAAACGTAGTTCTGGAAACCTGGGTGCGCTGGAACCTCGGTCTGCTCGGTGTTAAGTCCTAGTCCCACTAGATGGTCCTAATCTGACTACTAAGCTGATAGCTTGAAATTGGGGTCCAAGACTAAGTCAGGGATAGTTTTCTGGAAGCACCTTCAGAGTCTTATCAGACCGGATTCTGCAACTGGTGTTCTAAGACTGGCCAGAGCTACTTATCTAGAAGCGTCATAACCGTCTAAAGAACAAACTGAAACTGAAGTTGTTGGTTCTAAGATTGGTTAGATATGCCTATCTGGAAGTTTCATAATCATCTAAAGAACTAACTAATTTCTTATAACTGATAACTAATTTTGGTAGCTGACATCTGGGAGGCACCACCGACACCTTAAGAAAAAACTATAGTCAAACTGATCAGCTGACATTTCTGAAATTACTGAGTAGGCTAGTCTTCCAATTGAAATTGTTCTAGCACGAACTGACTAAGATAATCAACTAATATTAACAGCATGGGAATCCCAACACTGATAGAATCAAGCAGCATAAATCGTTAATCAAATATGCAAGACTTTAGTTTACTACATTCAAAAGTTAGGGCTAGAATCCATTTACAGGAACAAGTATCAACATGATAGCTAAATAGTGGAATTTTTGTAACAATTATCATGAATAATATCCCACACAATATAGATAGAATCTGTCTCAAAATTTATTCCCTTGCTAAATTTTCACATACCTGGTGATGAAATCTTGGAGAAAATCCCTTAAGAATCTGAGAAGAAAATTGATTTCCCTAGCTTCTGCTCTGAGTTTTTCTGAGAAAGTTTTATGATCTGACTTCTGAGGGAATGAGAGGAGTAAAGTATATCATCGATTACCCCTCTAAATCCCCTAAAAATAACCCAAAACGACGTAGTTTAGGGACTAAAATGGTAGGAAATTACTAAAATATCCCTGGGGGAAAATCTGGAAAAACAGCCGATAAGGACCTGTGGGCCTCAGAATGGGTTGTTGGTCAAAACCACGATCCATTGGAGCCAATTGTTGGTCCCGGTTCTAAAAATTGAGCTCACTGTAATGGAACCATAGGAGGATACTACGACTCATTGGGATAACCAACGGGTCGTTGGTACCTCTCGTTGTCACTATTAGGGAAAATTTGGGCTCTAAAAAAATGGGCAACACAATGACTTGTTGGTAGAACCAACAGATCGTTGCATCGAATTGTAGTCAACACTGTTAGGACCTGGGACTTGGTTACAGGTGGTAGAAATGGCTCGTTGATGGGAACCACTAGCTGTTAGTTCCACTCGTTGCTTCTGGGAAAAGTCAAGTAGGTTTCTGAACTTGGGATCCAACGGATGACAGGACGGCTCATTACTTCTTCCAACGAGCCATCCTATGCCTCGTTGGTTCCCCCAAAGGAAAATTTGCTGAGCTAACAATGACTCAGACAGTGGCCAGTCAGAGGTGACCATGATCCATTGTCTGGGTTGTTCTGCAATAAAATTTTCTGGTTTCCCCTGATTTTTCTTGCAAGGTCTGATTTTGATCTAGGAAAGTTTCGGGGTATTACAAATATTAAGATCTAGTCCCTGGAAATGACACCATTTTTTATAACGTCCAAAATATACTCTTTATTAGAAAAGAGCATAAACGGTTGTTGTATCAAAACAAATATCCCAATGGATGTCAGGATCGAATCCCAAAGAGACTAACAAATGATATGCATGAGTGTTGTTTGAAAAATTGAATTTAGTTCGCACCACTCAAAAACAAAAAATAAATAAACATTTTGGTGTTATTTGAGGTTAACAACAGGGTATGAATTCTAATTCGGTTGATTAAGATAGCAAACTAACCAAAGTTGTCGACAATAATGAGAATGACTAGAGGTGTGGTGTAGATAATGTGCTAATTAAATAAGGTCATTCTAGATCATCTCATTAGTTTAAATTGTGTAAATAACCTTCGGAATGTGGGCATTTGATATTTCTCAACCTCATAAATGCCTCTTTCTATAGTTCTTTCAAACCACTAGACACAATTAAATCAACCCAATCAAGTTTGGATTAATAGATGCACTAAACTCTAGCTATTAGCTATTAATTAGGAGCGAGAATGTGGTTTTGACTATTTCTAACCCAATTCCACAACATCAGATCCATGTCCACCATTAAATACTCTCCCATTACTCCATTTTTCACTTTCAAGCAAAAATCAAGTAAGAAAAATAGACCCACGTATGTAACCATGGATCTTCAATTATAAATTGGAGAGAACATATCAGATTTACACTAATTAAATAATATTGAGATGAATATAGAAATTCCCAATCTAATTAAGCATTCATCACCACACACCTCTAGTTAATGATTTAGCTACTCATAGTTAAGAAATTTAAAAGCATATTTAACAATAAACTCATTGATTTCAATAATAAGAGTAGCAAAATAAAATTCAGCAATAAGTCTTCAACAATGGTAGTACCTTGCTATAGAGGAAGAAGAAGAAAAAGAAAAAAATTCTTTACAGTTTCCACCAATAGAATTCTTCTTTCTTCTTCTATAAACAGAATGTTCTCAAAAAGCCAAAAGTTAAGATCTGATAGGTACAAAGTACTTCTCTCTAGAATATATCCAAAAGTAGGGTACCCAACACTCTCTTTTTTAGTGTGGGATACATTTGCCCCTGTTCAGGCATTCTAGTACTTTTGAGAGTATCCGCAGTTCGCCGGTTACATTCCGCAAACCGCCGGCTATAATTGGATGCTCCTATAGTAAATTCCAATGTCCTTCGGTGTTTCCTTCGGCGATTCACCAGTCTCCAACCACGCTTACTGATTTCTTTCTCTTTGGTCCAGCACTCTCAGACGTCGGTAGGCGATTCAATCAGTGAGTAGCCGATTGGTGTTCGCGATCACCGGTTGCTTTAGTTCCTCAAGGCAATGGTCTTCGGCGTTTCACCGGTGTTCACCGATGAAGCACCGATTTTCACTTGATTCCCTTCTTTTTTCTCCCTTTCTTTCTCTTTTTTACAAATCAGATATCTGCACACAAAAGAGCAAAAAAGGGCATAAAATCAATCTAAGTGACTTGAAAACTCAGCTAAAGCTCATGCTTAAGAGCCTAATGTGTTGGTAATTTACCAACTCATCACTTTTTCATAAACCAACTGATAGTGTGAGGTCCAAATAGGGTTCTTGTAAGCAATCCAATATGCCCTAAGTGCGTTATCCATCTTCCTAGACAAGTCTGTACAGTTGGTGTTCAATATTTTTGCCAAAATAGTCTTAATCTCCTTGTTTGAGACTTCTACCTGTCCACTTCATTAAGGATGGTAAGGTGTTGCCTCCTTACACTTCACACCATACTTCTCAAACAGAGTTCTAAAGAGGAGATTATAAAAATATTACCCACCATCACTGATTATGGCTCTAGGAGTACCAAATTTGACAAATATATGCTTGCACAATAATGTTGTGACACTTTTCCCTTCATTGTTAGGAAGTGCAATGGCTTCCACCCATTTCGAGACGTAATCTACTGCCACAAAAAAAATTTCATCCCATATGAGCTCACAAATAGGCCCATGAAATTAATACCCCACACATCAAATAGCTCAACTTCCAGGATTGGGGTTAATAGTAGCTCATGCTTATGAGTGATGCCACATTGTCTTTGGGATTGGTCGTAGGCTTTGGAAAATTGTAAGCCTCTTGGAGAATAGTGGGACAATAGAACCCACACTATAAAATTTCATGTGCAGTTTGAGTACCACTATGATGACCCCCAACTGGAGATGAGTGGCAAGCCTCCAAAATGCTCGGCATTTCTACTTCTAGCACATATCTCCAAATCAACCCATCTGCACAAATGCAGAATAGATATGATTCATCCCAATAGTCCTTCAAGCATCAAATAGAACGTTCTTCCTTTGCTGTGAAGTCATGTCTACCGGAATCATGTCAGTCACCAAGTAATTTGTATAGTCAGTAAACCAACAGATCAAATCTTGAGATGCAGCTAATACCTGTTCATCTAGGAAGGCATCATTGATATCAATCTCATCCTTCATTCTAGTCTCTGCTTCTATTAGACAAGTGATCGGCTACCTGATTCTCTGTCTCCTTTCAGTCCATTACCTCAAATTCAAATTATTGGAGCAACAACGCCCATCTAATCAGCCTCGGTTTAGCATCATTTTTAAACATCAAATACCTTACTGCCGCATGTTATTTATGGACAATCACCTTAGTTCCGAGCAAGTATGCTCGAAACTTTTCTAGTTCGAAGACCATTGCTTCTAGAACCTGTTCAATCACTTATAGTTCTTTTGAGTTTCGTTGAGTGTCTTGCTAGCATAATATATAGGGTGAAAAATCTTTTGTCTCCGTTGACCCAAGACAGCACCAAGGGCTAACCCAATAGCATTACTCATTACTTCAAACAGGAGAGACCAATCTAGTGCTATAATAATAGGAGTTGTGGTGAGTCTCTCCTTCAGGCATTCGAAAGCCTTCAGGAATGCATCATCAAATGCAAACATCACCTCTTTCTCAAGTAGTTTTCATAATGGTTGTGCAATCTTTGTGAAATCCATGATGAATCTCCTATACAAACCTGCATGCCCCAAAAAGCTTCTGATCCCCTTGACAAAAATAGGTGGTGGCAATCAAGCTATTACATTGATTTTTTCCTTGTCCACCTCTATCCCTTTTCCAAATATTCAGTGACCCAAAACTATCCCTTCTTCTACCATGAAGTGACATTTTTCCCAATTTAAGTCTAGATTAGTCTCTTCACTTTGTCTCAGCACTTTGCTTAGATGCTCAAGGCAGGATTCGAATGACTTACCCACGACTGAGAAGTCGTCCATGAATACTTTGATGGGATCCTCCACCATATCAAAAAAAGATCGACATTATGCAATGCTAGAATGTGGCCGGTGCATTGCACAACCCGATTGGCTTTCTCCTGAAAGCAAACATACCATAAGGGCAGGTGAAGGTGGTCTTCTCTTGGTCTTCCGGGCGATGGAGATCTGATTGTACCCTGAATAACAATCAATCCTCTACCTGATAACCTGTCAAGCATCTGGTCCATGAACGACATTGGGAAGTGGTCTTTTTGTGTCCAGTGGTTGAGCTTTCAG
Source organism: Datura stramonium (assembly GCA_018107945.1). Taxonomy (NCBI): domain Eukaryota; kingdom Viridiplantae; phylum Streptophyta; class Magnoliopsida; order Solanales; family Solanaceae; genus Datura; species Datura stramonium. The sequence goes on from JACEIK010001072.1 coordinate 253,681, forward strand.
TAATCCACGCAAACACACCAACCTGTGACTAGCCTGGTGGGTATCAACTCATTCTTCTCATTTGGTACTATGGTGATCCCGCCTTTCTTTGGTACACACTATACTAAACTCACCCACTTGCTATCAGCAATGGGGTAAACTACACGAACATCTAACCACTTGATGATCTCTTTCTTCACCACCTCTTGCATAGGCAGATTAAGTTTTCGCTGGCGCTTTATGCTGGATACACAGTTCAGCTCAAGCTGAATTTTGTGTGTGCATATACTTGGAGGAATCCTGATGAAGTCTGCAATAGTCCAACCGATTGCCTTTTTATATCTTTTTAATACCTCAACTAGGGCCTACATTTTCCAATCTGCAAGATTTGTTGCAATAATTACTTTCAAGGTGTTGTTCTCTCCCATGAATGCAAATTTTAGATGTGGGGGTAATGCCTTTATTTCGAGGACTGGTGGTACCTCAACTGATGACTTTGCTTGAGGACTGGCACGATTCTATAAGTCAAGGTCCCACCTCTTCGGCCTGAAGTTATATGACCCCATTCCATCTAGGGCATTTACCACCTCCCTGTACCCAGACATTTCATCTCTCTCTTAGTTCATTAAGACGGCTGCTAGTGGTTCAACACTCATTATCTCTCCCAAGGACACTAGAAACCTCTTATCTTCCATAGTGGTGTTCATGTAGGTGGTTCTTGAGATGAGTTTCTCTATTGTACCCTGAATAAGTCACAAACCAAAAGGAAAACGTGAACGAGGAAATAAAAACTAAAAGTTAAACAAAACAGTTACTCTAATCCAAGGCAGTATTTCCCGGCAACGGCGCCATAAATTATAATGCTCAAATCACATTCCTAACAAAGTATGACACAGACGTTGTCAATATATAACCCAACAAAGGATGGGGTTGATCCCATAGGGAATATGATAAGGATGTAGAATAACACTTGTATTTAAGCCTTTAAATTTGCTATCTCCTAATAGGGGGATTTTTATAAAGACCAATAAGAAGCAATTGTGAGAGTTAATTGTTGTTTATCAGATTATACAAATAACTGGGGTAAGTCTGCCCCATGGGTTCATAACTAGTTCTGGTTTACACACATGATCTATCCCAATGCCTTACTTATAGAACTGATAACATAAGTTCATTCAAACGACTGGTTCATCTCTATTGGATGACAATACTCAATCACCAGATTAGGTCTCATAAGTGATTCCACTTCAACCATTACCAATTTGTTCCGAATTAATTATCCTATGACCGCAACTCAAGTTATACAATGATCATCAATGTCAAGGTATTATTGTAATTCTCTTTTCCTAATCTCTACTTCTTAGAGTCAACCAAATAGTGAATTCGAGCAAGTCCTAACATTGTGCTCTATTAAGAAACGTTAAAGATGAAGAGAATACAATATAAGCATTTAGCGTTGGTTTAGAATCAGATTTGTGTAACCCTAGTTCGTTAATTTATCATGGTTCCCACAACCCTAGTTATGGAGGTTTTAGCCTCTCATGGTTGTACGATAATTATAAGTATTCATAGACTAACACATAATTTAATACTTACAAAGATGATTGAAAGAAAATCCACTTGAATATTGCAAGAACATATAAAGAATTATTCAAGAACAATCAAGAAAATCAAAGAAAGAAAATCTCAAAGACTTGAATAGAAAAATCAACAACAACTTGTTTCTCAATTGGTATAACCTATTTTCCAATTCTCTTTACCGAAAATAACTAATAAGTATTTATAAAAATACTCAGAACCTTTTCCTTAGTAAATAGGGAAAACTACTAAAACTATTGACGACTTCACCTACGATCCGTAACAGGATTGTACGGGTCGTATCTTGACTCATACATTGGCTACAATTTGTTGAATCTAGCTAAGTGTTGGAACCTGGTATGACTCATACCATGAACCTATAAGTTATATAATCAATCGTGGTTTGATACTGAGAATCCTGGCATCTTCTAAATATTTCACGGGTGGCATGGTACGACTCGTACCTCGATCCTACGACCCATGACTTCTTCTCGTACCTTGAGAACTGCCAATCTTCAATCCTTCTAAGCTTTTCCATGGCTCGTTGGTATGGGTCTTAGATAGATCTTATGAGTCGTGGTTGCAACCCATACTAGGAGACTTAGCCTGTGCAAATTCCTCTGAAGTATTATACAACTACCTTGGTATGACTCATACTAAGTTTGTACGGCTCATACCAAGAGTCGCATTTTGACTTTTTGCCTTAGCGCATCTTCTGGACTTTTCCATGAAACTCAGTACGACTCGTACCAGGATGGTATGGCTCGTACTGAGGCTCGTACTTAGTCACTTTTCTGCAATTTGTCTATCTTTTGCACAATTCAACTCCAAAACCTAGTTTCCTTGAAAATAAAGTAAAAGTGCATCATATCCATATAAACACACCTAAGTCCATGCTTATTTTCTCAGTTTTAAGCATCAAAAGTGTTGTAAACTCACAACACATCATTCGTCAACTTACGAACCTAATGATCAAGGTTCTCAACTTGCACCTCCTCATAGGTAAAGTTGTCCCTCACCCCAATATTCTTTACTGGAAGAACTAGAGATGGATGGAACACTGAATTCACCAAAGCTAACTCTGTTGGTAGCTCCAACACATAAGCCACATTGCCAACACGTTTCACAATCCATTATGGCCCAACATATCAGGGACTAAGCTTCCCCTTATTTTTGAACCTCATAACTCCCTTCATAGAAGAAACCTTCAAAAACACCCAATCATCAATGGCAAACTCAAGGTCTCTTCTCTTTACATCCGCATAGGATTTCTATCGACTTTGAGCTATTTTCAGCCTATCTTTTATAAGATGAACCTCTTCCATAGCCTCAAATCTAGTTCTATCAAGGCAGCCTCACCTACCTCAAACTAACCAATAGGCGATCTACACCTCCACCCATAAAGAGCCTCAAACAGAGGCATCTGAATGCTCGAGTGGTAACTGTTGTTATAAGCAAACTCAATAAGAGGCAAGTGATCATCCCAACTATCTTTGAAATTGATCACACAAGCTCTCAACATATCCTTCAAGGTCTGAATGGTCCGCTCGACCTAGTCATCCATCTGAGGTTGAAAAGTTGTACTAAACATCACTTGTGTGCCAAGGCCCTTTTGAAATGATCTCCAACACTGGAAGGTAAACTGAGTACCTCTATCTGATATGATGGACAAGGGAACTCCATGAAATCTAACCAGCTCTAAAATATACAATTTATCATAATCCTCGATTGTATCGGTAGTCTTGATCTATAAGAAAGAGGTTTCTTTGGTCAACCTATCCACAGTCACCCATATGGAGTCGTATTGCTAATGAGTACGAGGAAATCCTATGATAAAATCAATGTTGATGTCTTCACACTTCAAAGTAGAGATACTGATATCCTGAAGTACACCCTCGAGTCTATGATGCTCAACCTTTACCTATTGGCAATTCGAACACTTAGCCACAAACTCGGCCATATCCCTCTTCATACCATTCCACCAATAGAATTCCCATAGATCACGGTTTATCTTGGTGGCACCTGGATGGATAGAATATAAAGAACCATGAGCCTCACGCAACATCTGCTCTCTTAAATCATCAACCTCCGGAATACATAAACGGCCCTGGTATCGAAGCACACTATCTCCCCCTTGGGAGAAGGCCTCTACCTTCTGATGTTGAACCGCTTCTTTTAACTTCACCAAAATAGGATCCTCATCTTTGCTACACTTGACCTTAGTCACTAAACAAGATACTGACCCATTCTAAACAATGACACCACCCTCTAACGAGTCAACTAGGAGAACCCCTAACCGTGAAAGCTGATGCACATCCTTTACTAACTCCTTTCTTCCATCCTCCATATGAAACACACTATTCATGGAAAATCTAATGAGGGAATTATCCACTACATTGGCCTTGCCCGAATGGTAAAGAAAAATCATAGCATAATCCTTGAGAAGTTCTAGCCATCTCCTTTGTCGCAAGTTCAAGTACTTTTGAGTGAACATATATTGAAGGCTCTTGTGATCCTTGAACACGTCCATATGCACCCCATAAAAGTAATGCCTCCAAATATATAAGGAAAAACCATCGCCGCCAACTCAGGTCATGAGTCGGGTAATTCTTCTAATGAGTCTTAAGTTGTCTAGAGGCACACGCAATGACCTTACCATGCTGCATCAGCACATACCCAAGACCAACCCTAGAGGCATCACAATACACAATGAATCCATCCGTACCTTCAGGTAGGGTCAACACTAGGGCTGAAGCGAGTCGAGTCTTTAACTCCTGAAAGCTATTCTTATAGGCATCCAACCCCTGGAATTTGACTTTCTTCTGGGTCAACTTTGTCAATAGTGCAGCAATGGATAGAAATACTTTGTCAATAGCCAGCTAAACCCAAGAAACTCCTAATATCCGAAGGACTAACTGGTCTAGGCCAATTTTTCACGGCTTCTATCTTTTGCGAATCTACTTGAATGCCCTCACTAGTCACCACATGACTCAAAAATTTAATTGAGTCATTCCAAAATTCACACTTTCTAAACTTAGCAAATAATTTAGGGTCCTTGAGGGTTTGTAGCACAATCCTCAAATGAGCGACATGCTACTCGCTCCGAGAGCGTATGAGAATGTCGTCTATGAAGACAATCATGAACATGTACAAATATGGCTTGAACACCCTATTCATCAAATCCATAAAAGCTGCAGGGGCATTTGTTAGCCCAAAAGACATAATGAAAAACTCATAGTGATTATACCGAGTTCGAAAAACTGTCTTCGGGACGTCACTCTCCCTAACTCTGTGATGATGATAACCATACCTAAGATCGATCTTGGAAAAGCATCTGGCACTCTGAAGTTGGTCAAATAAGTCATCAATTCTGTGGAAGGGATACTTGTTCTTGATTTTAACCTTGTTCAGCTGCTAATAGTCAATGCACATACGAAGAGACCCATCCTTCTTTTGAACAAGAAGAACTGGTGCACCCCATGAGGACTTGCTAGATCTGATGAATCCCTCAGCCAAGAGAGCCTTCAACTGTTCTTTCAACTCCTTTAGCTCAACTAGAGCCATTCTGTATGGTGGAATGGATATAGGTTGCGTATCTAGAATAAGTTCAATACCAAAGTTAATCTCCTACTCGGAAGGGACTCCTGGTAGATCATTTGGGAAAACCTCTGGATACTCAAATACAACAAGGACAAACTGAAGAGTCAGGGTCTCGGATGTAGCATCGTTAACTCAAACTAGATGGTACATACAACCCTTAGAGATCTTCATTCTAGCCTTAAGATAGGAAACGAAACACCTACAGGCATTACTAAACTAACCTTCCATTCTAGAACTGGCTCACCTGGAAATTGGAACTCTACCATACGAGTTCTATAATACACTAAGGCATAACATACATGTAGGCAATCTATTTAAAAAATTACATCAAAATAGGTCATGTCTAACTCCACTATGTCAGCTGAGGTGACTTTCTAAAGGATTAAAACTCAGCAATTCCTTTATATCTATAAAGCTATAACTACGTTATCGACTAGATTGGAAACTAAGAAGGGTTCTGATAGGGTTTCGGGACAGACACTGAAATGGACAGCAATATAGGGAGTCGTGAAAGGATAATGTGGCTCCGGAATATAGCAATGCATAAATATCAAAATGGAAAACTCGTAGCATAACAGTCACCACATCATGGTGAAGTCTCTTGCTCCTATCGTGATAAGAGTATGTAGAATCTGTTCAGGCACTGACCGCTAGCTGAACTGGTAAGAGCACCCTACTAGAAAGGACTTGCTATTGGAGCTGCTAAACTGGTGGCTGGGGTATGGACCCCACTATCTCCTTTTTTGACTGAAGGGCAATCTCTGAGCCTATGTCCGATATTGCTACACCCGAAACAAGCATCTGATCCAACCAAACACCGCCTGGGTGATTCTTACCACACTTCTCATAGGCTGAAAAAGTGCGCTCTCCTGTAGTTCTTCCCTATCCCCTCTAGCCTGACGCCCTATTCTTCGGATCACATTTGGGTCTGGACGGAACACTAGCCAATGACATTTGCTGAAACTGAGGGTGATGACCGACACCGGACCTCAACTAGGCAAACCCAGCACTACCCGTCCTGGACCTCTTGACCTCTCTCTTCCTCTCCCTCGTCTGCACCGCCTCCATCTGCTAGGCATACAAACCAGTCGGGAGAAGTCAATGTCCTGATATAGCATGGTGGTCCTGTAATCCTTGATCAAGGAATCTGCTATTCCATTCACAAATCTACTCACCCGAGCCCTCCGATGCCCCACCATATCCGGCGCATATTTGGATAACCGTGTGAACTCTAAAGCATACTCCTAGATGGTCATGTTGCTTTATTTTAAATTCATGAGCTCGACTGCCTTGATCTCCCTCATTTCTCAGGGAATGAATCGGTCTAAAAATACAGTGAGAAACTCACCCAACCAATGGGACCTGCTCCGACTCCCCGACTGTCCTTCTACTGCTTATACCATATGTGAGCTAGCCCCTTAAGAAGATAGGAGGCTAAGTATGCACTCTCCCCTTTCATCAACCCCATAATCTCGGTGATCTTTTGGATCTCCTCAATGAACTCATATGGGTCCTCATCTACTCTCAACCTAAGGAACTCAGGTGGGTTCATCCTAAGGAAGTACAGGACTCTAACTACTGTTGTCCATTCTGGGGAATATGAACCACTGTTTGCTGATTAAACTGAGCGGTTAAAGCTTATGGCAACATCTGAATGGCTACCGTAAACTCAGCGTGGGCAACCTACTCAAGAACGGGATCCGCTAGGGCTGGTGGGGCTTGCTGATGCCTACCTCCATTGCCATCACCATGTCTATTCCCATTGCTATTTCTTCTTTTATTAACTCAACATAAAGGCATGATTTTGCAAATGCATTAAGCTAGAGTTAGAGGAATAGAGAGAGTAGAACTCATAGAATGAGATAGAATCATGAAAGAAGGGAAATTTCCTAACAATGTTCAGTAGCCTCTCCGTCATAAATGTGGTGCGCCTTACACCCATAAAAAAGACTCTATGTAATGTGGCATTCATACATTCTAGGACACTTCAAAACCTAATTATTTGATAACAAGTTTGTCACGACCTGAGCTAAGACCCCGAACCGAGACATGGGACCTAGAGCCACGAATGGCCCTAAGTCGACCATGGAAAACTCGTAGTAATTCAAGAGCATAACTAAAAATGGAAATTAACCATATCATGAATAAGGAGAAAATCTGAAAATAAAAACTCATAAAGGTATGAATAGTCAACACTCGACAAAAGCTGAATAACTACATAATGTCTAGATATTCCTTTAACTGTCTAATGAGCTAATGGGACAACACCCCCAACTAGGTCTCTAAGTCTGAAACTATAAGATAAAAAAATTAATTAGAGCTAAACTGTATGTCCTTGATAGATGAGGACTCACCAAAGGTAGAGGCTAACTTGACTGGAAAGGGAGCGGCTAAAGGAAACGCAGAACTTGATCGCTCATACTTGTATCATGAGATGATACAACACAGAATATGCGGTTAGAACATGGAATATACTGGGTATGCGGGTTAAGTAAAGAGGACCATAAAAATACATAAGAGTACATGAGAGTATAACATCTCCAAAATTCATGCATTTAAAATCATAACTTAAATATGAGGTCTCAAGGCTTTCAAAACTGTTCATAAATGGTCATAATCGTAATCATAAAGAAGCTTTATAAATCATATCTTGAGCCAAAACATCATAAC
>JACEIK010001072.1:272879-286472 GCA_018107945.1 Datura stramonium
TCTATTTTCTCAGGAGCTTTTCTGGATCACTATATTCCACGGGAGATTCGACAGGCCCAGGTGGATCAGTTTTTACATTCAGAGCAGGGGGCCATGAGTGTTCGGGAATACGCCTTGCGGTTTGATTCTTTGGCCTGGTATGCACCAGCCATTGTTGATACCATGGCATACAGAGTACACCGCTTCATCATGGGATTAAATCCTGAGTTCAGGCATTTGCCCAGAATATTGAGGGCATCAGGAGGACCAGTCAGGAACAGCGCCGCAGGGATAGGCCAGTTGAGTTACAGAGGGAGGCTCGGGGAGGACCTAGGCCATGATTATTAGATAGGCCGCCCAGACCCCTGCCTCCACCACAGCCGCAGAGGGGATGATTTAGCCGCAGGGGGCTGTTAGAGACTGGTAGAGGCTCACAGACTGCAGATTCACCACTATAGAGGAGGGCGGAGAAGAGTAGGTATACCCTACCACTTTTCCCTATATGAAGTTGACGCTATTCTGGAGCATGCAGGTATGGCTCCGCCTGATGTTATATTTCTGGCCAAAAGGGTCATCTGATGAGAGATTGTCCAGCCAGATCTCAGGAGGATTGAGATAGACAGGACAGGGCATCCGCAGGGTCACGAGCTCCAATATCCTCAGCAAGGCGCAGGCCCTTAATTTCCGCAGGCAGAGGCCGAGGCAGATCAGGGGCCTCTAGTGTAGGTGCGGGTCCAAGCCGCACATATGCCTTACTAGGGAAGCAAGATTCGGAAGCGTCACCTGATGTTGTGATAGGTGTGATGACTATCGTCTCATACCCTTCTTATGTATTGATTGATCCAGGATCTACTTTGTCCTACATTACCCCATTTGTGGCACAAAAGTTCAGTGTTGTACCAGAGTTACTTTAGCAACCCTTTTCAGTATCTACACCTGTCGGTGACTCCATTATAGCTAGGAGGGTTTATCGAGGATGTACAGTAGAGGTTGCTAATCGTCAGACCACATTAGATCTGGTAGAATTAGAAATGTTGATTTCGACGCTATTATGGGTATGGATTGGTTTGCTCCATGCTATGCAAATTTAGAATGCTGGACCAAGACAGTCCGATTCCACTTTCCAAGGGAGGCAGTCCGAGAGTGGAAGGGCAGTACAATTACGCCAAAAGGTAGGTTTATTTCCTATCTTCAGGCGAGGAAGTTGAAAGCTAAGGGTTGCATTTACCACATTGTCAGAGTTTAGGATGTTCGAGTAGAGCCTCCGACTCTCCAGTATGTTCCAGTGGTATGAATTCCCTAATGTATTTCCAGATTAGTTACCCTGTATTCCCCCAGAAAGGGAAATAGATTTTGCAATTGATTTACTACCAGGAACTCAGCCCATATCATTTCCTCCATATCGTATGGCTCCTGCTGAACTCAAAGAATTAAAGAAGCAGCTAAAAGATTTGTTAGATAAGGGCTTTATCAGGCCGAGTACATCACCTTGGGGTGCGCCAGTTCTATTTGTGAGAAAGAAGGACGGCTCACTCCGCATGTGTATAGACTACCGGTAGTTGAATAAGGTTAAAATCAAGAATAAGTATCCTCTTCCCAGAATAGATGATTTGTTTGATCAGTTATAGGGGGCCAGATATTTCTCCAAGATTGACTTACGGTCTGGATATCATCAGGTTCGGGTTCGTGAAAGGGACATTCCAAAGACTGCTTTTAGGACCAGATACGACAATTTTGAATTCCTAGTTATGTCATTTGGGCTGACGAATGCCCCAACAGTATTTATGGACCTGATGAACAACATCTTCAGACCATACCTGGACATGTTTGTCATAGTGTTTATTGACAACATTCTGGTGTATTCTCGCTCAGAGGCTGACCACTAGGATCATCTGCGGAAAGTTCTCTAGATTTTCAAGGAACGTCAGCTGTACGCCATGTTTTCTAAATGTGAATTTTGGCTAAACTCAGTAGCTTTGTTGGGGAACATCGTGTCGGATGCTGGTATATAGGTAGACATGCAGAAAATAGAGGTAGTAAAAACATGGCCCAGACCTACAACTCCGATCAAAGTCCGTAGTTTTCTGGGATTAGCAGGGCACTACAGAAGATTTGTTGAGGGATTCTCCACCATAGCGGGTTCCACTTAGCACCGAGAAGACCAGGGTTCCAGCGCACCCAGGTTTCAAAAACTACATTGCCACCGTAGGTTACAATATTTATTGGCCTGATTGACCCCAGGCTCTTGTGATCACCGAGTTCATGCCTTTATACCCTGGCAAGGTATATTAGGTCCAACTGATTGAGTGTATACATCGGACTTTATGTGTAGCTCACGTGGCTATATATCGGTTATAAACTCTCCCACTAATCATTTAAGTCCAGTTTCAGTTCAGTTCAGATCAGTATTCCAGATTTAGAATATGCTTTGACCATTAGATAGGGTCCTTTAGACTATCACAGTATTTCAGTTATTCACTTCAATAACTTTAGTTGTTCATTACAAGTCCTTCTAGTTCAGCACTTTATTTTTTTATTTATTCCATTGTGCTATATTTCTCTCACTTACTCAGTATATTCAAAGTACTGACGCATACTTTTATGCTATATAATTTTATGATACAACTGTAGGATCTCAGTCTCAGCCTCGCTAGCAGATCACTCACCACAAACTTCAACTGTTCTGGTTGGTGAGTCCTCATTCTTTGAGGACGGAGATTTATTGCTTCAGTTATACTTTCTTTCCTTTTTATTTAGATTTGGAGTTAGTTGGGGGCTTGTCCCAGCAACTCATCTGTCATAGTGACTTTCAGATTTAGATTGATTTTTCAAACTTGTAGCTTTCTTCTAATATGTTCAAATATTATGAACCAACTTTATTTCTTTAAAGTATTTATATTTTTGCCTCAAACTTCCATTGTATATAGTTGCATTTTACTTAGAATGCCAGTGTATGATAGACCAGGGGTTGACTTGGGGTTACTTGTGACTCCAAGTACCATGTTCCATCCAGGGTATGAACTAGGGACATGACAAACTTGGTATTAGAGTACTAGGTTTAGAGTATCCTCAGATGACTAAAAGCTGGATCGAGTAGAGTCCTCTTTATTGGTGTGAAGCGCGCCACACTTATGAAGAGGAGGCTACGAGATGTGGTTAGGAAAACTCCCTTTATTTCATACTCTTAATCGTGCGCTGAAATTTCAGTTCCAAAAGTCATTTTCCTAACTCATGCTCTATTTCATTTTAGTGAATCATGTCTCCACGATGTGGTAATGGAAGAACGGTCGGCAATGCTCACTGACCTTCCCCACCAACCCTGGGAGCTAGTCAATACGACTTAGTGTCACCACTGAATTCAGGGCGGCCATTCAATAGCTTGCCCAAATTGTTACCAACCAGGTGAGAAAGCAGGTGGTTCCAATCAACAACAACGGCTCTGCAGCAGTCCCATGTGCGGAACTTCACTCGGGTGAACCCTCTAGATTTTCATGGATTTGAGGTGGGAGAGTACCCATAAGGATTTGTGGACGAAATTAAACAGATCACCCAAATTATGGTTGTAAGTCCCTTAGAGAGTGCCGACTTGGCTACCTACCAGTTGAAAGGGGTAGCCTAGGTTTGTCTCGAGCAATGGAAGGAGAGTAGGCCAGCGGAGGCAGGACCAGTAGAATGGGAGGAGTTCACTACAGCCTTTCTGGAAAAATTCTTGCCTCGAGAGCTAAGGGAGGTAAAGGTAGCGGAGTGCATGAATTTGAGACAGGAAAATCGGATGGTAGAAGAGTACACTCTTGAGTTCGCCAGGTTGTCCAAATATGCTCCATAGATGGTGGCTGAGCCAAGGGCTCGCATGCTAAAATTTTTAAATGGGGTGTCGAACCTTGTCCTCAAAGAGTGCAGGACAGCGATGCTGATTAAGGATATTGACCTCTCCAACCTAATTTCTATGCCTAGCAGGTTGAGGCCAAAAAAACTGAGGTACATGGAGCGAAAGAACAAGCGGGCGCGGACTGGCCAATCATATTATGGTCACCAGAGGTCTATCAGCCGCCCACAGCAGCAGTAGCAGCAGAGGGCTCCAACACCCAGCTCAACCAGCGCCCCTACTTTTGGTCACGCCAGGACTGGAAGGGTAGAGCATCTGGCTCTCAGTCCCAGAGTTATAGTACCGGCAATAGGTATCCATCTTGCCCCAAGTGCGGCAAGAACCACCTAGTAGAGTGTATTCAGGGTTGAGAGGGTTGTTTTGGTGGTGGACAACTTGCTCACCAACTTAAGGAATGTCCGTCAATAGGACGGGGAAGGTCACAATCCACCACCTCAGCAGCACCAGCAGGCTGACCAGCACAGCAGGCTAATACATCAGGTACGAAGAGAGATCAACTCCATAACAGTTTTTATGCATTATCATCTAATTTGGATTAGGAGAACTAACTAGATATGGTCACGGGTATGTTACTTCTTTTCCCCCTAGATTTATATTCCCTTCTTTATTCGCGGGCCAAACTATCATTCGTGACTCCCTACAGAGCAGTACAAGTTGATATAAGTCCAAAGGTCCTCTTAGAACCATTTTCAGTCTCCACTACAGTTGGCGAGTCAGTTAGAGCCAGCTGGGTGTATAGAAACTACCCAATCTCAGACTTCAATAAATTCATTCCAGCTGACCTTGTAGAGTTAGACATGGTCGACTTTGAGCTCATTCTTTGCATTAATTGGTTACACTCCAGTTATGCCTCAGTCAACTGTAGAACTAGGGTCGTCAAGTTTTAGTTCCCTAATGAGCTAGTTCTAGAGTGTACGGGCAATAGTTCAGCACCTAAGGGTAGGTTTATTTCCTACCTTAAGGATAGGAATCTTATACCTAAGGGATGTATTGCAATAGTTCAGCACCTAAGGGTAGGTTGATTTCACCTTTGCTGATAGGAATCTTACAAGTACCTAAGGGATGTATTTACCATCTAGTCCAAGTCAATGATTCCAACTCTTAGACCACAACTATCCAATACCCCGTTGTCGCTGAATTTCCGTATGTGTTCCCCCGAAGATCTTCCCTGAGTTCCTCCTAAATAGGAAATCGACTTCGGTATATTTCTAGATAATCAGCCCATCTCCATTCCTCCTATAAAAATGGCTCAAGCCGAACTTAAAGAGTTGAAGGAGCAAACTAAAAGACCCTTGGATAACAGCTTATCGTACTAGCATCTCTCTCTGGTAGTGCCCAAAGGCTATTCGTGCGAAAGAAAGATGAAACCCTCAGAATGTGCATCGACAATACTCAGTTGAATAAGGTCATAGTCAAGAACAGTATCCCCTACCCAGAATTGGTGACATGTTCCCGACCAACTTCAAGGAGCCGCCTCAAGCTGCAATAAATAGATCTCGGTCGTGGTATCACCACCTAAGAGTCGTAGAGTGTGACATAACAAAAACAACTTTCAGACTCGGCATGGTCACTACGAGCTTGTGGCTAAGTCCTCTTGGCCGCTGAAGTTGGGTCCAAATAGGATGAAGATCTCATCATACATAAACTTAAGGAAGCAATTTTCAGGAAAGAGGTTGAGGTTTTGTCCATAGGGGAGATGGTGTGCTCCTGCTAATGTATTTACCGGATGTCGGTGACTTAAGACAACAAAGTTATTGGTCAAGCACAAAAGTTCAAGGTACTAAATCCACCCCGTTTTTACTAAAATGTATCGTAATTTGAGGGATATTTACTGGGGAACAAAGATAAAGAGAGACATCACCGAATTCATGCTAAGTGCCCGAACCGCGCCAGTCGAGGTAGAGCACCAAAGACCAGGAGGTAAGACCTGTGATATCGCATACCTATGTGGAAGTGGGAAGAATTAAACATGGACTTTATTTGGGTCTTCCTCGAACTCGTTGGCAACATGATTTTATCTGGGTAGTAATAGACCGATGACTAAGTCGAAGACATTTCCTCCCGCTAAAACTACGCATTCAGCCGAAGACTATGCTAGACTTTATATCTAGGGGTTGGTCAAACATCATGGAGTGCCATTATCCATAATTTCATATAGAGGTACCAATACCTCACATTTTCGTGAAGTGTTTTTAGAAGGGAATTTGGTACTCAGTCAAGCTCAAAGACCTCTTTTCACCCGCGATAGATAGACCAACTTGAGCCGGACTATTTAGACCCTAGAAGATATGTTGAGAGCATGCGCGATCGATTTCAAGGGCACTTGGGATGACCACTTGCCTCTTATCTAGTTTGCAAACCACAATAGCTACAACTCCAATATCCAGATGGACCCGTTTGAGGCATTGAATGGTAGAAGGTGCAAGTCTCCTATTGGATGGTTAGAGGTTGGTGAAGCTACTATAATCGGGCCAGACTTGGTTTATGAAGCCATGTAGAAGGTAAAACTCATCAAGGAAAGATTGAGAAGCCTGTTTCTACTAAAATATATCGTAATTTGAGGGATATTTACTGGTCGAACGACTTAAAGAGAGACATCACCGAATTCGTAACTAAGTGCCCAAACTACCAGCAAGTCGAACTTTATATCTAGGAGTTGGTCAAACTTCATGGAGTGCCATTATCCATAATTTCAGATAGAGGTACCCAGTTCACCTCACATTTCTGGAAGTGTTTTTAGAAGGGACTTGGTACCCAGGTCAAGTTCAGCACCTCTTTTCACCCGCAGATAGATGGACAAGTTGAGCGGACTATTTAGACCCTAGAAGATATGTTGAGAGCATGCGCGATCGATTTCAAGGGCACTTGGGATGACCACTTGCCTCTTATCTAGTTTGCAAACCACAATAGCTACAACTCCAATATCCAGATAGACCCGTTTGAGGAATTGAATGGTAGAAGGTGCAGGTCTCCTATTGGATGGTTAGAGTTTGGTGAAGCTACTATAATCGGGCCAGACTCGGTTTATGAAGCCATGTAGAAGGTACAACTCATCAGGGAAAGATTGAGAACCGCTCAGAGCTGTTAGAAATCTTATGCTGATGTAAGTAGAAGAAAATTAGAGTTTGTTGTGGATGACTGGGTCTATTTGAAAATTTCACCCATGAAAGGGGTGATAAGATTTGGGAATAAGGGAAAGTTTAGCCCGAGATATGAGGGAACCTACAGAATTCTGAAGAGAATTGGCAATATAACTTATGAGCTGGAATTACCTTCAAAATAGGCATTTGTACACCCAGTATTCCACGTGTTACTATTGAAGAAGTGCATAGGTCATCAAACTTTAATTGTGCCTTTGGATAGTGTGGGAGTGAGAGATAGTCTCTCATACGAGAAGGTCCCAGTCCAAATCCTTGACCATCAGGTTCGTAAGCTGAGGAACAAGGAAATAGCTTCAGTCAAAGTATTGTGGAGGAATCAGTAGGTTGAGGGAGCTACATGGGAGGCTGAAGCAGATATGATGGCTAGATACCCCCATTTGTTCCCTTCCGACTCTGTTTGAGTTCAAGGTATCAACTCCTTTCCCAAAACTGCTTTTAGACTGTATGTCTCAATTTCGTTTCATATAAATGAGCAGATGCATAATTAGTGAATTCAGTTCAAACTTGTGATTCAGTTCAGGGATAGTCATTCCGCTAGTTTTCAGCTTTCATGATCAGTATTTCTGTATAAGGATTGCCATTCTCTACTTTCCTATATGTTTTCCAACATTCGAGGACGAATGTTCCCAAGGGGTAGATATTATAATACCCCGAAAACTCAAAGACATGACCCGAGACTTAAATCAAAGAAAATTGGAAAATCTACACCAGGTCACAAAACGAGTCGTTCTGTGACCAGTAGGGAGTGACCACGAGCCGTTAAGTGACTCATGGTGAGGCCAGGAGCTTAGTTTTAAACTTTGTGTATGGGTGACTACTGGTCTGACCATCAGTCGTGGTAAACCCCCATGAGTCGTGATATGACCCATGGTCAAGAATTATATAAAACCGGGAAAGGTTAGGCAGTGCACCTAATGACTTGTCACCACAAATCGTGGTCCACTCCACGACCCGTTAGGTGACTCATGGTAAGGACTTGGTCAAGAGTTAGAGGACGTTGACAGTGCACCCAATGGGTCCTCACCACGAGTTGCGGTGTCACCCTTGGGGACTCCCGGGATATTTAGGCAGTGTAGTCCACGAGAGGTGACCATGAGTCGTGGTCACTAACCATGACTCCTTAGGTCCCTCATGGTGACCATCAGTGGGTTCAAGGCATTGCACCTCATGGGTGTGACCATGAGTCGTTGTTACTGACCATGAGTCGTGGTCACTGACCACTACCCGTTAGATCACCCGTGAGGACTGACGATCAATTTTACCATGGGAGTTTTCAAGGGTCTTTCGTTAATTTCCTACCCTCCTAGACTGTAAACTACATAATTTTATGCATATTTTCAGACTTATTAGAGGGGTTAAATGGTTTCTTTCCTCATTCCCCACTCAGACCTTCAGATAACAAATTGTTAGGAGCATTGAAAAGAAATCAGACTATTGCTAGTTTAGTTTTAGTAAGAATGCTAGAATTCTCAGCGTCAGTCAGAAAATTTCAGCTGATCAGTTTGACTACAGAAATTCTCGAGGTGTTGGTAGTACATCCCAGTTATCAGAATCAGATTCAGAATCCAGTTTTGATTGGTCCACTAGGAAGTCATGACACTTTAGATAAACAGCTCTGGCTCGCCTTAAGACTCCAGTTTCAGTTTTTAGTTTGTTCTCTAGACGGTTACGACACTCCAAATAAGCAGCTCTGACCAATCTTAGAACCTAGTTTCAGAATCTAGTGATAAGACCCTTAGGGTGCTTTCAGTTATGTATCCTTGAATGGTCTTGTGCCCCAGTTTCGAGCTATCAACTTAGTATTCCATCTAGAACTATCTAGTGGGAGTAGGACTTAGCACCGAGCAGATCAGGGTTCCAGCGCACCCAAATTCCCAAAACTACATTGCCACCATAGGTTACAATATTTATTGGCCTGATTGGCCCAGACTCTTGTGATCACCCATTTCATTCCTTTATACCCTGGCAAGGTATATTAGGTCCTACCGATGGAGTGTATACATCGGACTCCATGTCTAGCTCACGTGGTTATATATCGGTTATAGACTCTCCCACTAGTCATTTTAGTCCAGTTTCAGTTTAGTTCAGATCAGTATTCCAGATTTAGAATATGATTTGACCATCATGTAGGGTCCTTTAGACCATCACAGTATTTCAATTATTCACTTCAATAACTTTAGTTGGTCATTACAAGTCCTTCAAGTTCAGCATTTTCTTTTTTTATTGATTCCATTATGTTATATTTCTCTCACTTACTCAGTATATTAAAAGTACTGACGCATACTTTTATGCTATATCATTTTATTATACAACTGCAGGATCTCAGTCTGAGCCTCGCTAGCTGATCACTCACTGCAGACATCAGCTGTTCTAGTAGGTGAGTCCTCATTTTTCGAGGATGGAGGTTTATTGCTTCAGTTATACTTTCTTTCCTTTTTATTCATATTTGGAGTTAGTTGGTGGCTTGTCCCAGCAACTCATCTGTCATAGTGACTTTCAGATGTAGATTGATTTTTCAGACTTGTAGCTTTCTTCTAATATGTTCAAATATTATGAACCAGCTTTATTTCTTTCAAGTATTTATATTTTTGCCTTAAAATTCCATTGTATATAGTTGCATGTTACTTAGAATGCCAGTGTATGATAGACCAGGGGTTGACATGGGGTTACTTGTCACTCCAAGTACCATGTTCCATCTAGGGTATTAACTAGGGACATGACAAACTTGGTATCAGAGCACTAGGTTTAGAGTATCCTCAGATGTCTTAAAGCTACATAGAGTAGAGTCCNGTGTGAAGCGTGCCACACTTATGAAGAGGAGGCTACAAGATGTTATTAGGAAAACTCCCTTTATTTCATACTCTTAATTGTGCGCAGAAATTTCAATTCCAAAAATCATTTTCCTAACTCATGCTCTATTTAATTTCAGTGAATCATGTCTCCATAACGTGGTAATGGAAGAACAGCCGGCAATGCTCACTGACCTGCCCCACTAGCCCCGGGAGCCACTCAAGACGACTCAGTGTCTTACACAGAATTTAGGGTGGCCATTCAACAGCTCGCCTAAATTGTTACCAACCAGGTGAGCAAGTAGGTGGTTCTAATAAACAACAACGGCTCCGCAGAAGCATCCCATATACGGGACTTCACTCGGATGAACCCTCTAGATTTTGATGGATCTGAGGTGGGAGAGGACCCACAAGGATTTGTGGACGAAATTAAAAAGATCACCCGAACTATGGGTGTAAGTCCCTTAGAGAGTGCCGACTTGGCTACCTACCAACTGAAAGGGGTAGCCTAGGTTCGGTACGAGCAGTGGAAGGAGGGGAGCGGAAGCAAGACCAGTGGAATGGGAGGAGTTCACTACAACCTTTCTGGAAAAATTCTTGCCTCGAGAGTTCAGGGAGGCAAAGGTAGCTGAGTGCATGAATTTGAGACAGGGAAACAGGATGGTAGAAGAGTACACTCTGGAGTTCACCAGGTTGTCCAAATATGCTTTAGAGATGGTGGCTGAGCCAAGGGCTCGCATGCTAAAAATTTTAAATGGGGTGTCCAACCTTGTCCTCGAAGAGTGCAGGACAGCGATGCTGATTAAGGATATTGACCTAACCAACCTAATTGTCTATGCCTAGCAGGTTGAGGCTAAAAATACTGAGGTACATGGAGTAAAAGAACAAGCGGGCACGGACTGGCCAATCAGATTATGGTCACCAGAGGTCTAGCAGCCGCCTACAACAGCAGCAGCAATAGAGGGCTCCAACATCCAGCTCAGCCAGCGCCCCTACTTTTGGTCATGCCAGGACTGGAGGGGTGGAGCATCTGGCTCTCAGTCCTAGAGTTATAGTACCGGCAACAGGTATCCAGCTTACCCCAAGTGCGACAAGAACCACCCAAGAGAGTGTCTTCAGGGTTGAGAGGGTTGTTTTGGTGGTGGATAGCTTGCTCACCAACTTAAGGAATGCCCGTCAATAGGACGGGGAAGGTCACAATCCACCACCTCAATGGCACCAGAAGGCCAACCAGCTCAGCAGGCAAACACATCAGGTACGGAGGGCGGTCAATTCCATAACAGTTTTTATGCATTATCATCTCATTTGGATTAGGAGAACTCACTAAATGTGGTCACGAGTATGTTACGTCTTTTCCACCTAGATTTATATGCCCTTCTTTATCTGAGGGCCAAACTGTCATTCGTGACTCCCTACAGAGCAGTCCAAGTTGATATTAGTCCAAAGGTCCTCTCAGAACAATTTTCAGTCTCCACTGCAGTTGGCGAGTCAATTGGAGCCAGCTGGATGTATAGAAACTACCCAATCTCAGACTTCAATAAAGTCATTCCAACTGACCTTGTAGAGTTAGACATGGTCGACTTTGACCTCATTCTTTGCATGGATTGGTTACACTCCAGTTATGCCTCAGTCAACTGCAGAACTAGG
Organism: Datura stramonium; assembly: GCA_018107945.1. Taxonomy (NCBI): domain Eukaryota; kingdom Viridiplantae; phylum Streptophyta; class Magnoliopsida; order Solanales; family Solanaceae; genus Datura; species Datura stramonium. The sequence goes on from JACEIK010001072.1 coordinate 284,342, forward strand.
GTCGTCAGGTTTTAGTTCCCTAATGAGCTAGCTCTAGAGTGTACGGGAAATTGTTCAGCACCTAAGGGTAGGTTTATTTCCTACCTTAAGGCTAGGAAGCTTATACCTAAGGGATGTATTTACCATCTAGTCTGAGTCAAAGATTCAAACTCTTAGACCACAACTTTTATGATACAGCTTCAGGATCTCAGTCTGAGCCTCGCTAGCCGATCACTCACTGCAGACATCAGTTGTTCTAGTTGGTGAGTCCTTATTCTTCGAGGATGGAGGTTTATTGCTTCAATTATAATTTCTTTCCTTTTTATTTTGATTTGGAGTTACTTGGGTGCTTGTTCCAGCAACTCATCTGTCAGAGTGTCTTTCAGATGTAGATTGGTTTTTCAAACTTGTAGCTTTGTTCTAATATGTTCAAATATTATGAATCAGCTTTATTCCTTTCAAGTATTTATATTTTTGCCAGTAACTTCCGCTGTATATAGTTGCATGTTACTCAGAATGTCAGTGTATGATAGACCAGGGGTGGACTTGGGGTTACTTGTGACTCGAAGTACCGTGTTCCATCTAGGGTGTGAACTCGGGGTGTGACAGGTGAAGTTTGAGAATCAAAGAACTGGAGGTATGCTCCAGGATATTAGTATCCTGATGTCTCCCAAGCGCACGCAAGCGCACATGGTCCTCAAGTAATATAGGATTTCGACGTCCAGATATCGTACCCAAGGGACTTTCAATTTATTTCTTATAAGGTTGTCACTTTAATTTCACTAATCTACCAAATAGTTTAAATGAAGATTGGTTTGAAAAATTAAACTACTAAACCTTCAAATATAAAAAATTCTAAAACAATTGTAAGCTTGATTGTATTTCGATGATGGTGAAAGACTAGGGAAATGGAACTTGGTTGGTTTCAAGTTGAGTTTTCAAGACGTAATTAAACTGGTATGATTCTTCCTATGGTTGATACTTGCAAGTTTTTATCCCATTTCTTACCACTATCCCTAGCATCCACGAACTATTTCATGAACCCTAATACCTATATCCCTAAGATCGCAGGAGAACAATGAAACAATGATTATGCCTACTTGTATTTCAACTAAAAGGGGTTGAACGATATATCCCTATCCTCAACAACAACTTCTATCCTATCACCAATAGGTTCAAGGGTGTTACACCCCGTATGTTCTTGACACTTAGTTGGCCTATTCGCATGTTAGTTAAGAGTTTTAGAATGTCATACGTGCGAGAAAAGGGCCCGGGGAGAGACCGGACAAGTGCCAAGTCGGAGCGTCGCAAGGCAAATGTGACTTATAAATTGCATTCGACAAATGCCACTTAAAGGACCCAAGTATATAAGGCTTCCCACCTTATTTTAAATCATTTCCTTATATTTAATATCCAGTGAACGACCAGTAAACAGGGGAAACGAAGGGTTTTCATTAATTTCCATCCGATTAAGCCGTCAAACGGAGTCCAAACTCAAATTAACTTCAGGTAGCGAAGTATAAAGCTGCAGGGAGCATTCCTACGGAGTTAGTTTCGTGAAATTCGGCTGACGAATCATCGTCTCACCGAGCCAAGGTAAGTGGAATTGCTCCAAACTAGTGTTAATATACTCCCAGCATTAAAATGAGTATTTCTCCCTTCTATACCCCCGAGAAATAGTGAGTTTTAGGATGTTACTCGATAAGTTGAAGAATAGGCAGTAGGTATAGCCATAGTATGGTTTCTTTACAAAATAATAGTAGAATTAATTCTATTCTTTCGTGAATATAAATACAGTTGGGAGAAATAGCTGAATACTAGCCGAGCTATGCCAGTTAATCAGAAGTCGGCAGTTGAGGTATGTAAAGCCAGTTTCTTTCGGCTAGCTAGTAGTTCCAGTATAGCAAAATAGTACAAATTCCAGTAGAATGTTTCAGAAGCCGTATATCATATTCAGTATGAGTTAAGTAAGAATGTTAGAATTATTATATAGTGTTCAACATGAACCTCAGTAAAACATTATAACTCCTAGCAGAATATTCCAGAAATATTACTTCAGACTCAGTATATTTCAGTATCAGATTCAGTATATTTCAATATGAGGTTCAGAACAGAATACTAGAATATAAATATTATTATCAGATCCAGTATA
>JACEIK010001072.1:293726-309825 GCA_018107945.1 Datura stramonium
CTCTACGGAGTGGCATGTCGTCCGCTAGCGGACGAAGATGGGATGCAGATTCCCCATAGCAGGCTGATCAGCACTATACCACACCCCCTGTCGAGCGCTTCCGCCCGGGGTGCAGATTATAGTTTTCATATTACAGATTTTAGATTTCAGATTTCAAGAGTCCTCCGGACTCAGATACAGCTATAGTCAGGGGCCCATCGAGCCCAAGTTGCATACCCAGGGAGCCTGCTGGATGCTAATAGTTAGTAGGTGGATGGTAAGACCTGGGTAAGGGTATATAGATTGTGTGTTGGTTGGTAACTTTCGGCGTATGGGAGCTGGTAAGGTTCTTGTATGCTATGTTGTGTTAGTTATTAATAGATAGAAAGTATACCGCCATGTTATAAGGTATGACTCTTACTTTCTTCAGTAAAGTTACGCTCTTTTCAGTCAGTCTCAGCCCATCTCCTATTACTTCATTATCTATTAGTATTGTTGTTTGCTTTCAGTTATTTTCAGTTATTGCTTTGCATACTCAGTACCAGTGGTACTGACGCCCGTTTTGGGGTGATGCATTACTTGCCTGCAGGTACTCATAGATGAGGAGAAGATCTCTCGTAGTTCCAGCCAGCGTACATAGTCTTCAGCTCCTGTCATCCGGAGCTTGACAGCTAAAGGTTTCCTTCCCTTTTTGTTTGTACAGTATGGGTAGGCCGAGGCCCTGTCCCGACCATCTTATTATTCTTAGAGGCTTGCGGATTGTATATTCGTTGTGGTTAGTTGTACTGGTCGTGTGGGTCCATATGTCTATTTCAGTTTGCATGTGATGGTCGTTTAGGGCCTTATTCAGTTGTCAGTTGGTGACCTTGTCGTTCACAGATCAGTTCAGCACTTGATTATACTTTTCAGTGATAACTAGTCAGCATGGTGGCCTTGTCGGCCCGCATAGGTTCTCTTATGTTCAGTTGTTTTGGGTAGCTGTTATATTCCTACAGGTGGCTATAGGCCTTGTCGGCCGGAGGCTGTATTTACAACCGTTATATAGCCCGTTATTTTCATAAATCTAGAATTAGAGCAAGCCTGGCACCAGAAGTGCTTAGGCTCAGTAGTCCAGTAGTCCAAGTCCTAGTAGGGCACCAGGTGCCAGTCATGCCTCCCAAAGCGGGGCGTGACAAAGGGTCTTCAAATTTCCATTCTTTATTTATCTTTAACCCTTTCGATTTCCTTTTCCAAATAGATTACTTACAAGGTGATCAATCTCATAAATAATAAATTAACACAAATAAATACAAACAATCATAACTCAAGAAACAAAACCAAATTTAATTAGTCTTTCAAACAATCAACCATTCACCAAGCCAAACCCTAGAATATAAGTTTAGCCACTTATAGACAAGCGAAAAAATGAATGCTTAGTGATCATCATACGAAAATACAAAGTAAAGAAGAGAAAACCTAGTTGTAGAATTGTTTCTTCTTTCCAAATAGCTTACAAGCTTTCATGATAGAACTATGAAATGTAAAAATGATTAAAGACTGCTCCAAGATGTCAAAAACTCCTTAACAGATGACCTAAGGCCTCTATTTATAGATGAACCTTCAAATAACGCTTTTGCCCTTTAGAACTTGGCTTTAAAATCAACATTTTCTGCCCTGGAATGACCCTAGCGCGCTGCCCCATGTATCTCACCACAGACTTAGTCAAATTGGAAATAATTTCATCTCCAGAAAAGGTTTTGCGCGCCACCTCCTCTATCATGCTAAGGTGTTCATCAAATTTCTCTAAGTCTGGACACCTTTGGTGTAGGGAGCCAGTCATCTCTCCAAGTTTGTGAAGTGCAATTCTATAAAGTTCAAGGGCTAACATTGTGCGGCAGCCATAGCCCCAACCTGAATTTTTTGTTCTCTGAAGTATCATGACATGGAATTCAGCTCTCTCCGAATAAGGTATATAGCTACACCTCTCATGGAAACAAGATTCTAATTGGTTTCTATAGCTACACATTCACACAGTCATATTGAATGACAAGTTTATTAATAATTAAGCCCAAAGGATATATTGAGTCAAATTAAAGAGATATGTGTCTCTCATGGATGATCACTCATGCAATCAAGATGACCACTCTAGTCACTCCAGCACAACAGCTAAGCAGAATATCAACAAGCATACAAGTGGATGACCTATGACTCAATCCTAAAAATAAAATAAAAAATTACCAAACTTCCCTTAAGATGGTTGTCATCCATCTGTCATAGGGAATCATCATTACTCTACGATTTCAATGACTCGAACAAAATAAAAAAACTGACTCCAAAATAAAGCAACCAAACATAATTTTGTGAATAACATTTTGCCTTTAGAGCTTAGGGAGGTCAAGGTTAACGAATTTACAACACCCAAGCATGGAAACATGAGTGTGCAAGAGTAATGTGTCAAGTTTTCTCAACTTTCTCGATATGCTCCCTAGTTGGTTTCCACTATGCAAGAGAGGATGCTGATTTGTTCTTGGACTTAAATCTATTATGATGGGTGAGTGTTCAATAGCCTTGTTGAACGAAGACATGGATATTTCTTGGTTGATGGCTTTTCAATAGCAGATGGAGGACGTAACTTAAAGATTAGATCTGGTTGAGATAGAGAGTAGAATAAAAGGCCAGGTCTACTGACAATAATGGGGGATATCAAGGAGGTGGTAGCAGATCATTCTTTAATAATTGTTCATCAGGACCTTCACCTTCCACGTCTAATGCACCATCTCAAAGACCCAAATAATGATGAAAGAGGTAACGATAGTCAGGGACATAGAATTAGACATGGTCATAAGACAGTATAGGTCAGAAGACTTCATAATGCCCATCATACAACAAGTGTGGAAAAGGACATGCAAGGGAGTGTTTTTATAGGTATGGATGTATGTTATGGGTGTGACCTTTAGGTCTATTATCAAAGAGACTTCCCATAATCGAGATAGGGTACCAGTGGTAATATAGTTCAATCTACTTATTCAATAACAATTGATTTTACAATTCTACGTAATTCTCATGCCCTAATTGGGAAGATTGGGACTAGAGGGAGAGGTTAGAACTACTTATATGCCTTAGCTAGACATTAGGATTTAAAGGCATCCCCAAATGTAATCATAGGTATATTGACAACATTCACTTTTAATGTTTATCCTCTTATTAATATGGGATCTACTATATAGTGTGTAACTCTTTTTATTGCGATGAAATTCATGGTAGAGCCTAAACAATTACATAAGCTATTCTCTATATCTAATCTAGTGAGTGAGTGAGTTGTAGCTAGATGGATTATAGGAGTTATACTACTACAATGTCACTCTGAAACACCATAGTTGATTTAATTGAATTAGAAAGGGTTGAATTGATGTTATTATAGGCATGGGATGGTTGTTAGTATTTTATGCTATGGTCAATTATCGAACCAAAGTTATAAAGTTCCAATTTCCAAATGAACTAGAATGGATGGGTTATATAGTATTGCCTAAGGATAGGTTCATTTCCTATCTTAAGTCTAAGAAGCTTATTTCAAATGGGTGTATTTATCATCTAGTTCGAGTTAGGGATGTAGATGTCGAGTCCATGAATCTTCAATCTATGTTGGTTGTAAATAAATATCCAGAAGTATTTTTCAATCAACATCTCATAGTTTCTCCCAACAGGGAGATTGACTTTGGAATCAATGTACTTTCCAAAACCAAGACAATATCAATTCCACTATATAGAATAGATTCAACGGATTTGAAATAATTGAAGAATTAATTGAAGTAACTTCTTGATAAGGGATTTATTATACCAAGATATCTCCTTTTAGCGCATCAATTTAATTTTTCAAAAAGAAGGATAGGTCATTAAGGAAGTGCATCGTCTACTATTGGTAGTTAAAGAAAGTGATGGTTAAGAACAAACATCCTCTTCCTTAAATTAATGATTTGTTTGGTTAAATTCAAGGTGCCAAGTGTTTTTACAAGATCGAACTCAAGTCAAGATATCATCAATTGAAGGTTAAAGAAGAGGATATCCAAAGACAGTTATTAGAACCCGTTACGGACACTTTGAATTTCATGTGGTATATTTTAGGTTGAGGAAATCCCCATCATCCTTTATGGACATTATTAATAGAATTTTCAAGCATCATGTTGACATGTTTGTCATTGTATTCGTTGATCTATATTGGTATACTCAAGGAGTGAAAGGGAGAATGCAGATCACCTTAGAATAGTGTTGCAGATGCTTCAGGATCGCAAGTCACATGGTAAGGGCTTTAAGTGTAAAGCTGAATTATGTGGCATTCCTTGGAAATCTAGTTTCTAGTGAGGGCATAAAGGTAGATATAAAAAGATTGAAGTCATAAAGAATTAACCCAAGCCTGCATCTCTCACATAAATTTGGAGTTTCTTAGGTTTGGTTGGGTACTACAGTATATTCGTGAAGGGTTTTTCCTCTATTACTTCCTAATTGACTAAACTAACTTAGAAGAAGACCAAGTTCCAATGGCTGATTCATGTGAGAAAAGTTTCCAGGAGTTGAAAACTAAATTGAATTCTAATCTAGTGTTGATCCTACAAGAGGGAACCGACAAGTGTCTAATATATTATAACACTTCAGGAATTGGTCTCAAGGGTGTCCTATGCAACGAGGAAGGTGGTAGCTTATGCTTTCATACAACTTAAGAATTATGAAAAATAATATTCGACCCATAATTTGGAGATAGAAACAGTGATTTTTGCGCTAATAATTTGGCATCACTATCTCTATGGTGTCATGATGATATCTTCACATATCTCAAAAGCCTTTAGCATATCCTTAAACAAAGAGAGTTGAACCTCAGACAAAGGAATGGCTTGAGCTGTTGAAAGATTACAACATCAACATTTTTCCTTCTAGACAAGAGGAATATGGTAGGCAACTGTTTGTGGGATGTTTTGCTCATATGGAGGAAGGAGGAAGGCAAATGACAAAAGATATTCATCAATTGGCCAACCTAAGTGTTAGACTTTTTGATTATGAGGATGGTGGTGTGGTTATTTAGAATAGGGTTGAATTTTCCTTAGTAATGGAAGTGAAGGAGAAGAAATTTAATGATCAATTCTTGCTTTAGTTAAAGGAAAGGGTTGACAAACATAAGACAATGACTTTTTGAAAAGGGGTCTCCCATTAGATGGTTTGAGGCTGTGAGGTAGCACTATTAGGACCAGTCTTGATGTATCAAGATATGCTGAAATTTAAACTAATTCAAGTGTAATTGAAGACAGCTCAAAGTCGCCAAAAGTCTTATTAAGACGTGTAGTGCAGAGATCTAAAATTTGATGTTGATGATTGAGTGTTCTTGAAAGTCTAGCCTATTATAAGTGTTATGCAATTCGAAAGCAATGGAAGCATAGTCCCAAATACATTGGTCCATACAGATTTTTGCAAAGAATTAGACAAGTAGCCTACTAGATAAAACCACCAATAGAGTTAACTGTAGGGCATCTAGTGTTCATGTTGAGGAAATGCGTGGGAGATAATCCTAGTTATCGTATCTATAATATAGGAGTTAGAAAAAAAATCTTAACTTATGAAAAATTCCGTGTGGTTATCCGTGATCACTAAGTTCGAAATTTGAGGACAAAGGAAGTAGCATCCATAAAAATGTTGTCGAGGAATCAAAATGTTAAAAAGGCTACCTGGGAAGCCGAAAAAGATATGAAATGTACGTATTTGGACCTATTTCTTGAACTAGAAGAAGATGTCTAATGTAAATGTTTTGTACTTACTCCGTGTTCCATGAAAACATGTCCAATGTTATATTGTTCATGTTCAATGTACTCAAGTCATTTTATGTTGGGCATATTTCTATGCCCATTTTCCTTGTTTTTTCCCATCTTTTACCTTGTTTTGAGTTAATAATCGTCAAGAAATGCATAAATTTATATGTTTGTGTGTTTTATATGCTAACAAATGATTTGAGGTGTTTTGAGTAGGAAACCAAGGAAAAAGGACCCAAAATGTACCAAGGTTGAAGATTTGAGAAGTTGAGAAGAAGGTTTAGGGGCTATAGTGGTTCCTAGCACCCGGTCCTCAACTTCATGAGATAATTTTATCATTTCTAATGCCATAGATGCCTAACCGCACCAAGTCCTTAACTTCAGAGGATGTTAATTCAACACCTTGGCGAGATGGTGAGTGTGGAGCCTTATAGCTTCCCATACTTAGAGAAAATTTCCAAAATTCTGGTGAGATAGAGGAAGAAGCGCGCCAAAAGGGTCCTAATGTTCCAGAATTTGACTAACACTCTGGTACTATGGTGAGAATGCCTTTCTAGAGGTGAGGTGTTAGAAGTGCATCAAATTGGTTGTCCTTGGTGAGATGGATGGGGCAGCATACCAAGCCTATCCCGGAAGCTGAAATTATTGGAAATATGACTAACTCTTTGGTGAGATAGGTGAGGCGGCATGCCATACCTATTCCAGGTGAAAATTTATGATTTTAAAGCTAAGTGTTGGAGGGTAGAAGAATCATTTGATGGTTCAACTATAAATACATCCCTTAGGGCATTTGATAGCGATCTTTGGACATTTTTACATTCTGTATTTCATTTGTAGAGTCTTGTAAGTCATTTTGAAGGAAGAAAAAGTTCTACAGTAGGTTTTCTCTCTTCTTTACTATTTTATTTTGAATGATGATGATTACATATTCGTTTTACACTTGTCTATGAGTAGCTAAACTCATACTCTAGGGTATTGGCCATGGTGGATGGTTGATTGTTCGAAAGATTGATTTAATATAGATTCGATTCTTATTTAATGGTTTTTTGTATTTACTGGTTTTAATTGCTTATTTATGAGATTGATCACATTATAAGTAAATATATTGGCTTTCGATTGAACTTGGAAAAGAGAATTGAATGGGTTAAAGGTAAATATAAAATAGGAATTCAAAGACCCTCGGACCCATTGGTGAGAGAATATAAGTTGTTCTTGAGGATAGGGATATACCTTTCAGCCCTGTTTAGTTGAAATACAAGTAGGCATAATCGTTGTTTCATGTTTTTCCTACGACCATAGGGATATATTCATTAGGTTTCATGAAATAGTCCTTCGACCATCACGTCTTAAAAAATCAACTTGAAAACAAACAAGTGCCATTTTCCTAGATTTTCATCATCATTGAAGTAAGACCAAGCTTGCAGCCGCTTTAGTTGAGTTTAGATTTGAAGCTTTTAATAGTTTAACTTCCCAAACCATTCCCCATTTCAACTGTTTCTTTAGAATAGTAAAATAAAGTCATAACCTTGAACGATTTAACTGACAAGTCTCTATGGGTACGATAATCAGGGCTTCTAGTCCTATATTACTTGACGACCACATGTTCTTGCGTGCGCTTGGGTGACATCATATTTTTGGTGGCGTTGTGGGGGACTTGAATACTGTTTGATAATTTTTAGGTTGGAATTTATTCCACTATTTTGTATTTTAAATTTGTTTCTTTGTTTTTGTGAAGTTTACAGGGTTGTGTGCTCAGTGTATGCCATACAGGAAGTCAAGAATCACTTTTGGCTTCTCTCTATCCTGAAATGGAGAGAACCTTTTGAAGGTTAATCATGGATAACATTTGAGCAGGCACAGGGAAACAACCAAGAGAGAGTTCTAGTGATAAATTTTTCTAGGCCGAACTTGGAGAGCACTTCTAAAGAGATCGTCAAGTTGGCTATCACTGAAAACTTTGAGATAAAGGAAAGGACCGTGTGGTTGGTCCAAAATACTTGCCAATATTAGAGAAAACCACACGAGGATCCCCATAGGCATCTGATGACGTTTGTGGAGCTGAGTGAGAATTTCCACTACCAGAACATGTCAGATGAATATGTTAAGCTGACATTGTTTCCATTCTCACTGATTGGTGAAGCCAAGGAGTGGCTACAAAATGATCCAACAGGTTCCATCACCACATGGGAGGCTCCTTCCAATTAATTCATCAACAGGTTTTTCTCTTCAAGGAGAACCACGGAGCTGAGAGGGAAGATCTCTAGATTTGTGCAGAAATATGGTGAGACCTTAGCTCGGTGTGGGAACATTATAAGGATTATTTCATAGATTATCTGCTCCACATGCAGCCTATGGAGATAAATGAGCACAACTTTATAGAAGATCTGAAGCCCGAATCAAAGATCTTGATTGATGCTACCGTATAGGGACAGATTATGTCCAAAAGCTATGATGAAATTGAGGCTCTCTTGAACCTTATGTCAGCGCGAAGTCAGGATTATCAAGACTCAGGAAGAGTATTCGCAACAGCTAAAGTGCCAGGGAAGCTCGAGGTAGATGGTGTTGTGCAAATTAGTGCAGAAATTAGCCAGCTGGTGAATGTGATTAGCAAACTTGTGATCACACCAGAAAGAAGCTAAGTATAGCAGGCACATCAGGTGCAGACTCCACCACCATTATGTGAAGCATGTAGAGATGGACATGCATATTCAGGTTGTCCACTTAACTCCGAATCTGTATTTTTTATGGGACAACACAATCGTGGTGGAGGTTTTTCAGGTAATGGTTATAATCAGGGGTACCTGAACGCAAAAAATCACTCATGGGGAGGGAAACAGAGCTTCGAAAGGCCCCAGAATAGTTACCTAAGGCCTCAGGGCCAGTAGTTGAGCAGTTCTCTTGAGGAGATGATGAAGCAATGGATAGTGTAACAGATTTTGGTAGTGAATGAGATGCCAAAATCCATCCATGAGCTTGAGAGGCAGATGGGAAAATTGGCCCTGTAGCAGACGAATAAACCAAAAGGGGTACTTTCGAGTAACACGGAGAAGAACCCCCAGGAAAATATGAGAATAATCTCTTTGAGCAGTGGTAAGGAGCTGGGAGAGGGAATCCCAAGATAAAAGAAGGTTGACGAGCAGGTTGAGAAGTCCAAGAGTGTGGTCGGGGAGTCAAGCAACTCACAACCAAAAGTTTTAGTAGCTCGACCACCGCACCAATTCTCAAAGAGGTTTCAAAAGCAGAAGGAGGATGCAGCTTGCAAGAAGTTTCTTGACTTGTTGAAGCAAGTACACATTAACATTCCATTGGTGGAACTTTTGTAAGAAGCTCCAAAATATGCTAAGTACCTGAAGAACATTGTGGCCAACAAGAGCCAACAAGAGGTGGTTAATAGAGTTTGAAATTGTGGCTCTTACAGAAGAGTGCAGTTCTCGAGTTCAGAACAAAATTCCAAAAAAGTTGAAGGACCTCAAGAGCTTCACCCTTCTTGTGGTGATCGAAGACAAGGAAATTTGTTCTACCTTTTGTGATTTGGGTTCTAGCATCAATTTGATGCTTGCATCCCTATTTAAAACTTTGGGTTTAGGTGAACCTCATCCTACCTAGTGACTGTGCAGCTGAAAGAATAATCTCTGGTCTACCTTGATGGAATAATAGAGGATATCTTGATAAAGGTGGGACCTTTCATTCTTCCAGTGGACTTCATAATCCTATATTACGAAGTTGATGCAGCAGTTCCCCTCATTTTTGGGAGAGGATATTTAGCCACCGTCGATGCCATCATACATGTAAACGGCATGATGTCTATAAAGGTGGAAGGTCAAGAGGTTGTTTTTGAGGTTTTTATAACATCAAGGATGCCTCCTCACTATGAGGACTTTACATTTAAGCTGGCAGTAGAACCTGGAAGAAGTAATCAGTTAGTTGATTAGCGTGGGCTGCATGAAAGTTCAGCAAATTGTGAGTTTGGTCACCATTTCACTTAGATGAATGAGTGAAAGTGACCATAGTCATGTCGCGATGTTAAATCAAGTGCTTAATGGGATACAACCCATGAATGTCATTCCACGACTATAGCTAAGGTGCTGAGTAGGAGGCAACCTATCTTTCTAACATTTTTACATATTTTCTTTGTTTTGTAGATATGAATAAAGCTTCGGAGGCAGAAAGAGCTGGGAAAACGAGTTAAAAAGATTAAGTCTGGGGTGAGATGCCTAGAATAGGGGTTAGGTGGTAAACTCTAGAAGAAAAAAATCAGACAGGTTGGTGCTATGGGTGGCACACCGCGGCCACTCCAGTGCCCAAAGGAAACAATTTCTAATTCTATGATTGGAGAGGGGGGGCGGCGCGCTAGAGGCTTCTTGGTCAAATTGGGTCAACGTTGACCCATGATCGTAAAATTACCAAAAACTCAGGCCCCACACCCTTATTTAAATTCCCACTCATCCTTTTCCATCACAAAGTTGTAAAACAAAAAGCAAAAATTCTCTCTCCTCCCCCTCTTAAACCCGTAAGTCCCTCTTCCCTTCTCTCTTTGTTGTCTTCTCCGAGGTTTTGGTGAAGCTCCCCTTCTCAAATCAAGTAAGTATTTTACTTTTCTCTTTTTTAGGTAATGTTGAAAGCATGCTCCCACACCCTTCTTCCCCAAGATTAAAGACCCAAATCACCATTGGTGGTGAAAAGCTTAAGTTTCACATTGTGGGTTTAATGAACTTTAATGTCTTAAATTCTTCCATGATAATGTGTATCCTTGTTGATTTAACATATTTTCAATTGAATGTAACAATTTGAAGTGGTGGGGATAAATGGGGATGGTGATTTGAATTTATGAATTGGTGGGTAGATGCATTAATGGTAGAGAGAGAAAGTACATGGGTATTGCATTCTTGAAGGTTAATAAGTCTTGAGTTTTTGAAATTCATGATTTATTTATTATAGATGGTAGTAAATTTTTTGTTGGGTAGTTGAATAAATTGAATAATTCTACTTTCATGTATGAATTACTTGAATTAAGTATTGAAGAAGGGAAAGTGAGAGGGATGGCCAATTGAGGCATTCTTGAAAAGCTAAATATGAGGGGAGAATTGAAGAATTAATGAACTTGGTTGTAGTTAGAGTTGGTGAATGAATTAGTGTGTGAGATTGGATGCTGATGGAGGAAGTCTTGATTACCTCGTTTGACAAAGTCTCATCATTATTCTAGAGAATTAAGTGTGGGGTCAATCTTGCACCCTTAACACTTAATTAGCTAGCCTTGTTATTCACAAACTAATCTTGTGTAGTTATTAATTTTTTCTTGACAATTATCATTGCACTGAAAGGCAACAAAGGAATGGAGATTGAGGTAGCAGGAAAGGTCTAAGGAGGCTTCGAAATGGTACAAAAGGAGCTGGTTCACTGATGTGTTATACGTTTACAACACTTTCGATGCTTAAAATTGGAAATAAGCATGGAATTAGGTGTGTTTATATCGATATGAGGCACTTTTACTTTGTTTTCAGAGAAAATAGATGTTAGATTTGAATTGTGCAAAAGATGGATAAAATTGCAGAAAAGAGACTAAGTACGAACCTCAGTACGAGCCGTACTAAGAGTCATGAAAAATTCCAAGCTAAGAGCGTTGAGGAAAAGGCAACTTATGGCTCATGGTATGAGTCGTACCATCCTGGTATGAACCGTACCATCTTGTTATGAGCCGTACCATAGTAGTCATAGGAAACTGCAGAAGATGTTGCACAGGCTAAGGCTCCTGGTATAGGTAGCAACCATTAATCATGATATCTACTAAGACCCATATCAAGGTTCCATGGAAAAGTTCAGAAGAAGTGAAGACTGGAAGGTCTCTAGGTACGAGAAGGAGTCATGGGTCATAAAACTGAGGCATAAGTCGTATCACGCCATTCGTGATGAAGTTCAGAAGATTACAAAAATTCTAAATATCAAACCACAACTAGCTGTACGACTCATAGTTTAATGGTATGAGTCGTATCAGTTCACAACACTTAACCAAATTCAGCAGATGCCAGCCAAAGTACGAGTCAAGGTACAACCCGTACAATCTTGTTACGGGTCATAGGTGAAGTCAGCTGTAGTTTCAGCAATTTCCCCGTTTACTTAGAAAAAGGTTCTAAATATTTGTATAAATACTTTTTAGGTTATTTTCAGTAGAGAGAGGTTGGAAAATACATGAAACGCATTGAGAGGAAAAGTTGTTGTTATCTTTCTATTCAAGTTTTGGATATTTTCTTGCTTTGATTTTCTTCATTGTTCTTGAATAATTCTTCAAAAATTATTGCAATAATCAAGTGGGTTTTCTTCTAATCATCTATGTAAATATTAAAATTATGTTTTTATCTATGAATGCTGATAATTTTCTTACAATCACGAGAGGATAAAACCTCCACAACTACAGTTGTGGGAACCATAGTTAATTAACAAACTAGGGTTGCACAAAGTGATTCTAAACCAATGTTAAACGCTTGAATTATATTCTCTTAATCTTAAATATTTCTTAAGAGAGTGAAACATTAGGACTTGACCAAATTCATTAATTTCTTGAACCTAGAGAAGTAGAGATTAGAAAAAGAGAATTAGAACAAAGCTTTGATCTTTATGGGTCATTGTATAACTTGTGTTACGGTCGCACGATAGTTAATTTGGGACAAATTTGATAATGGTTGAAGTAAAATCTCTCATGAGACCTCACCCAGTGATTGAGTATAGTCATCCAATATGGAAGAACCAGTCATTTGGATGAAACCTAGTTATCAGGTTCTACAAGTAAGCATTGAGATAGATCACAAGTGTAAACCCAGAGTACTTATGAATCCATTTGAATACTTACCATAGTTAATTGCATAATATTGATAAACAACAATCAATTCTCAATCTTGTCTTACAATTGCTTTCATAAAACCCCATTTTTGGAGATAACATACTTAAAAATTTAAATACTAGCATTTTCTATATCTTGACCATATTTCCTGTGGGATCAACCCCAACCTTTGTTGGCTTCTTTATTGACAATGTATGCTTCATACTATATCAAGAGTGTGAGTTTTAAAATTATTATTCATCAGCAGCCAAGGCTAGCCCTGCTAGATGATTTGGAGCACAAGTTGTAGAGCCTCATGGGCTTAACTGGTTCAACACACAGAAGGAGGATAAGTATGCTCCTAAAAATTGGATCGATGAGGGCTTCCTAACGCTTGAGTTCCCTGCTATTAGGTACAAGCTCCATGAGCTGGGAGTTGGATACATGTTTGCTGAGCCGGAGGAGTGCAATCTCACCTTGATGAGGGAGTTCTACGCAACTAGGACACATCATTTGGAGAAAGCACCAAAGTAAAGATAAGGGGTCAAGTGGTGCGATTCAATTACAAGAGGTCTAATGCTTTCCTTGGCAATCCTGTAGTAGACCATTAGTAGTACTTCGTCTTGCATGAGAGGCCTCCTTACCATGACATTCATCACACTCTATGTGGTAAGCACTCATTCGCTCAATGCGAAAGGGACCACAAGGGCACTCACTCCACACTTGTGTTCTCCTACTTAAATAAGGAGGCGAAAGTTTTGGTGAAGATAGTTTGTGTCATGTTTCTCTCGGGGACTCACATGATAGAAATAACTAGAGAGCGAGTTGTGCTTGTATACATGCATATAAAGAGGTTACCAATTAAGTTTGGTGTGGTGCTTCGAGATAATATAAGGAAATCATGAAACAACTGCAGGGTGAAATATTGCTGTGGTAGTTTCTTGACCCAGTATTTGTAAGAGGCAGGAATTGAGGAGGAAGAGACAAATCTTCACCTACCTCTAGCAGGGCACCTGGTAAGGAAGATGGCTGATGTTACAAAGTTGAAGGAGACCATCACTTCCACAACTCAAATCCTCACTATAGCTGATCGTTAGGCTCCTGATGAAAGCTGGCGAGGTCGTATATTTGGGATTCTTGACTTGTAGTTGAGGATAGGAGGCCGACACACCACAGTCGAAGACATGGTAACCCTTGAGGATAGAAACCCACTCACAGAGAGTACTATGAAGATGTGTAGAGTAGGACCTGCCTTTGAGGAGCCGCTTGATGATGATGAGGCCACAGTTCACACTGATGGTGTCGATGATTTGGATAATGATGATGAGGAGGAGGATGATACTACGAGCACCATGCAGGTTGCTGGTGATGATGATGAGGATGAAGATCAGGATTACGATCTTGATAATGATGCTTAGCGGCCTAAGAAGTTTCTTTTTACCCTACTTTTTGATATGATTGTGTGTGCACTGAGGATAGTGCATTTCTTAAGTGTGGGGTGGAGGAAAGATTCCTCTTTTCTATTTGATTGCTATATTTGTAGTAGGCTATAGCATAGTGTCACTCCCTGTAATAGTAGCTCTATGATTTGTTAGGTCTTGATTTGTATTAGCTAGTATGATGATGATGACTTGTGATGCCTTAGGATGTTGGATACTCTATTTGTCTTTAGTAGTTGAGAGTGTTAGTTTTTGGTTTAATCTTTTGTTTGTTAGTTTAATTTTAGTGATTGAAATTTTTTGGTCAAGGGTGAGTATGTCTATTGATCTTTGTTTGAAAATTGTTTGAATTTGCATACCTCACCCAACCTTCAATTTTTCTTGTAGTCTCGGTTCTTTCCAAAGGGGAGTCCTTTGCACCAGGTAATTTCTAAATTTTTAGGATTCATTTTCATTGTAGAGTAGTGACCCTTCCCTATGATAGAGGGATGACAACCGTCTTAAGGTAATTTCATCACATTTTTGTTTATTTTTTAGGATTGTGCCATAGATCATTCACTTATCGCTTGTTGACATTCTACTTAGTTGCTATGCTAGAGTTAGTAAAGTGGTCATATTGTACGCATAAGTGAGGAATCTATGAGAGACACACATATCTCTGTCCATCATAAGTAAAACGACAACCAAGATTTGCTTTATTCGGTATCAAACGAGAACAATTTGACTCAAAATAATTCTAAGGGCTTAATAATGAAAAATGTCATTCAATATGATTGTTTTGTTGTGCAGTTTTATAAAGCCAACTATATTCTTGATTGCCATGAGAAATGAGCTAAATTGTCTTATGTGTACATATTGTAACATTTAGAACTTGCCTGAGTGTTTGTAAGATAACTAATTGTTAGGGAGTTAGGATATGATTAAGGCATTTCTTTGAAAAAGCCAATTTTTCCCATGTTTATTTTACCTTCCTGTACATTCTCCCTAGTTAAACCCATTTAAGCTATGAGCCTTATTCTTTCTTAGACACGAAAGTAGCTTAATACCTTTCTTGTGAGACCTCAGACTTATTGATCCAATGTAGTCTTGGAAACTTTGAGACTTGAAAGTAAAGGTCCACCGAAGTGTAATGTTAAGGTAAAAAGAAAAAAAAGGTTGTGGTAAGAGAAGAAAAATAGGAAGAAGGGGTGCCCACAGAATTGTGTTGTTGCATATTGCTTGGAAAATAAAAGATAGAGCTTTAATTGTAAAATTCTTATTGATTCTATAAGCAAAGACTAGCAGTCAAGTAGTGAAAAAGGGGCAGGAGAAGAAAACAAAGAAAAAGGGTGAGTTAGTGAAGGGTGAACAACAAGGAAAAAGGTGGTGGACTTGAAAAGTGAAAGATATCTTAAAAGTTCTTAGGGCTGTGTCACTATAAAAGAAGTATCATTCCTACTCATCCCTTAGCCGAAATTAAAACCAAGAAAAGACCTTGTGATCCGAATCTATTGAAATTATCAAGTAGTTTAAATGTACATGAAGGGAAAGCTTATGAGACATATGTGTGTTACATCATTTGTGAGCTTGACAATGCCTTGCTTTCTATGTTCCATTTGTTTGCATTGATAATCCGAGAGAGAAACATCACTAAATGTGAGGGGCATAAGATTTCTAAGT
Organism: Datura stramonium; assembly: GCA_018107945.1. Taxonomy (NCBI): domain Eukaryota; kingdom Viridiplantae; phylum Streptophyta; class Magnoliopsida; order Solanales; family Solanaceae; genus Datura; species Datura stramonium. Next base: position 309,389 of record JACEIK010001072.1, read on the forward strand.
CGGTGTACTATTTGTTGCATATTTCATACTTAATCATGTTGGCCCTATGTTTTAAAAATATGAGTCAACTATAGAGGTTGTGTAGTGAGTGTGAAACCTTTACATTGGTTGATGAGAATAGTTGTATGTTGATGAACCACTTTTCTATTCTCTATGATAGTTTGTTGAGTGTGAATTATTAGAGGTACCAAGTGTGATGGTAAAAGATTAGTTTATGTATGGAGTTAAGCATTGTTTGAGGACGAACAATTTTTTAAGTGTGGGGTAGTGATATTGGGTATATATATACACCCATTTCCCTTGTTGTTGTCACACCCCGCCTTGGGGGGTATGACTAGCACCTAGTGCCCTATTAGGACCTGAACTGCTAGACTACTGAGCCTAAGCACATCTGGTGCCTGGCTGGCTCTAACTCTGATTCACGGAATCAACGGGCT
>JACEIK010001073.1:14119-28660 GCA_018107945.1 Datura stramonium
TAAACAACGCTTGTGCAAATCATTCATTAGTCTCTATGGGATTCGACCCCAACATCCGTCGAGAATATTTGTTTTGAGTAATGGCTGTTTATGCTCTCTTTTCAAGAGGGTGTAGTTTGGACGTTATCAAAAATGGCGTTGGTGTTGAGGACTAATGCTTGATATCCTTGAGTTGTTTGCTAATTTGAATTGATCTTGCATCTTTTATAGTTTGACTTTACTATCTTAGTGGTGCAGCATTTTGCCATTGTTGGTTTGTGATTATATGCTAGTGAGTCCATTTGAAAGGCTATTGAGAGACCCCAAGAGGGCACCTTATGTTGATACCCTCAAATTAATGGATATGATATGGAGGAGAGAAGGAAGAAAAGATACAGTGTTTATGGTTATGATGAAGCAAATGGAGTTGCTAATGACCTATATGTGGGGTTTTCATATAAGGTACCAAAAAGCCAATCAAGGCTATGGATATTCTTTAATGAAAATCAAGGTCAGAACAATATTTATTTAGTTGAAATGAATAGTCAAGGAAGTGATGAATCCTTGTCATCTCACATGGAAAACACTCTTGAGGTGGTGCTTGAAAAAGTTATTTAACTGATTCAGGAATTCAGGAATTGCGGAGTAAATTATTGGACCTTATTAATATAGTGAAGAATCATGATATGACCATAAAACAGTTAGAGGATAGAATAAACCTGTTAGCAACTAAAATGAAAGCTCAACAAGTGACAAAGAAAACAAGGGATCCACCACCTCAAGACATCAAGGATGAAGAAGAATTGGAATTGGAGGTGGAAGAAGAAATCGTGAAAGAAATGTTTGCCAGCCTTTTCTTGAACAAGGAAGGACTGGAAGAGGTGTGTCTAGTGAGCAAAGGGCCTGAAACTTATACCTTTCAACTAAGGAAACTCGATCTCGACCTCAAAAATTGGACAACTCCACCATCATAGCCATCCATCATTGTACCTCTGGTCTTGGAGCTCAAACCATTACCTGACCATTTGAGATATGCAGATTTGGGGGAAAATGAGACACTCCCGTTGATTATCTCAGCAAAGCTCACTCTCAAACAAGTAGAGGAACTCATAACGGTGTTAAGAAGTCATGATTGAGCAATATGGTGGTCTATAGCTGATATCATAGGTATTCCTCCAGGTATTTGTACTCACAAAATAGACCTTCAAGAGGGTTGTAGCCCTTCACTCGAGCACCAGAGGCGTTTGAATCCACCTATGCAAGAGGTGGTCAAGAAAGAAATTATTAAATGGTTAGAGGCAGGACTTGTGTATCCTATCACTGACAGTAGTTGGGTAAGTTCTGTTCAGTGTGTGCCAAAAAAAGGTGGGATTATGATTATACTGAATGAAAAGAATGAATTAATTGCAACCCACCCAGTTACTTGATGGAGGACCTGTATTGATTACCATAAGTTGAACTCTTGGACCAAAAAAGACCACTTTCTAGTCCCTTTCATTGACCAAATGCTAGATCTCTTGGCTGGGAAAGAATATTATTGTTTCTTCGATGGACATTCAGGATATAATAAAATTTCTATTGCACCCGAGGATCAGGAGAAAACCACATTTCAATGTCCCTATGGTACTTTTGCTTTCAAGAGGATACCTTTTGGACCTTGCAATACTCCCACAACTTTTCAGAGGTGCATGATGTCCATTTTTTTGAACATGGTGGAGGATACTATGGAAGTATTCATGGATGACTTCTCAGTAGTGGGAGATTCATTTGAAGATTGCTTGGTACACCTAGAAGAGGTATTGAAGAGATGTGAAGAGACAAACTTAGTATTTAATTGGAAAAAGTGTCATTTCATGCTGAAAGAAGCAATTATCTTGGGACACAAAATTTTTGAAAAGGGATTGAGGTAGACCAAGCAAAGATTGATGCAATTTCCAAATTACCTCCGCCAAGCATAGTGAAAGGTATTAGGAGTTTTCAAGGGCATGCTGGATTTTACCGCCGCTTCATCAAAGATTTCTCCAAGATAGATCATCCTTTATTTTGATTATTAGAAAAGGAGGAAAACATCAACTTCGATAAGGGATGTACGAGGGCTTTTGTTGAATTAAAAGAAAAACTGATGTCCGCTCCATTCATCATGGCACCAGATCGGTCAAAACCCTTTAAGCTAATGTGCAGTGCTAGTGCTGTAGCATTAAGGGTAGTCCTTGGTCAGCGGAAGGAAAAGATTTTTCACCCTATTTACTATGCTAGTAAATCCCTGAATGGCGCACAAACAAATTACACAGTGACTGAACAAGAGCTGCTCACGTTAGTATTTGCATTCGAAAAGTTCTGGGCATATTTGTTGGGAACCAAAGTGGTGGTGCACACAGACTATGCAACACTCAGATATTTGATGACCAAGAAGGTTGCTAAACCTAGGGTTATTAGGTGGGTCTTCCTGCTACAAGAATTCAACTTTCAAGTAAAGGATCATAAGGGATGTGAGAATCAAGTGGCCAACCATCTATCGTTCCTAGAGATAAATGGTTAGCCGGGAACATATGAAGAGATTAATGGTGACTTCCCGGATGAAAATATTCTAGCTGCAACTCATAAGGTAACACCGTGGTTTACAGATTTTTCTAGTTATTTGCCAAGAAACATCATGCCCGAAGGGTTGAATTTCCAGCAAAAGAAAAGATTCATGCATGATGTTCGGAGTTTTATTAGGATGAGCCCTACCTTTTCCGTAGTTGCGCTGATGGTATAATGCATAGGTGTGTCCCTGAAGTGGAAATGGTACCAATTTTGGAGGCTTGTCATTCATCACCAGATGGAGGTCATTATAGGAGCATTTGAATAGAAGAAAAAGTGATACAATGTGGCTTTTATTGGACTACCTTGCATTAGGATGCCCATGATTTTTTGAAACAATGTGATAGGTTTCAGAGTAGGGAGTATTTCAAGGAGGCATAAACTTCCGTTGACACCAATCTTAGAGGTGGAGTTGTTTGATGTGTGGGGAATCAATTTTATGGGACCCTTTGTGAGCTCTTATTGAAACACGTACATTCTGGTAGCGGTTGATTATGTATCAAAATGGACAAAGTGGTAGTATTACCCAACAACAAGGGGAGGAGTGTCACAATCTTTTTGAAGAAGCATATCTTCTCACGGTTTGGTACTTCTAGAGCCATCATTAGTGATGGGGGATCACACATTTGCAATCGACTGCTCAGCACATTACTAGCCAAGTATAGTGTCAGGCACAAAGTGGGCACCCTTTATCACCCACAGTCCAGTGGCCAAGTGGAAGTTTCCAATCGATAAATCAAATCTATATTGACTAAAATAGTAAATGTGAACAGAAAAGATTGGGCTCGGAAGCTAGATGATGCCTTGTGGGCATACCGGACTGCATACAAGACACCGATTGGAATGTCTCCATATCAACTTGTTTTTGATAAAGCATGCCACCTTGCTGTTGAGTTAGAACATAAGGCTTTGTGGACACTGAAGACCTTGAACTTTTATTAGGGGAGAGCTGTCCAAGGGCGAGTGGAAAATCTACATGAGTTGGATGAATTCAGAATCTGAGCATATGAGAATGCAGCTATTTATAAGACCGGGACGAAGCATTACCATGATAAAAAAATCTTTCATTGGACTTTTGTTCCGGGAGAATTGGTATTGTTGTTCAATTCAAGACTAAGGTTATTCCACGGGAAGCTCAAATCTAAATGGTCAGGACCATTTAAGGTGACCCAAGTTTTTAAATGGTTCCATAGAACTTCAAGAATAGGATGGGTGAAAATTCAAAGTGAATGTTGATGTGCCCTGATTTTACGGCACTTTCGATGCTTGAAACCAAGAAATTATGCACATTCCGGGTATGTTTATATAGGTATGATGTGTTTTTTGTTTAATGTTACATGAAAATAGGTTTGGAAGTGAACTGGGAAAATTTATGCTGAAAAGCAACTGAAGGAGTGACTACCAGGAACTTCACGAGTCGTTGGCAAGAAGCACGACTCCTTGCTGAAGGCGTGGGCAATTATTGAAGTTTGAAGAAGCAGAGACAGTGTACCTGACAAGTTGAGGGAACAACTCGTTACATTTGGTAACGAGTCGTGAAGTCAGTCGTGAAGACTGGGAGAGAAATTATTGCCAAAGTGACTAGTGGAGTTGATGACAAAAATAACAAGTCGTTAGTTTACTAAACGACTCATTGGAAGATCACTGGAACCAACCATAAGGTGCACTAAAATTTTGAAAGAGTTAGACCACGAGGGGCGTAATGACTCGTGCCCAGGCACAACGAATCGTTAGGTGACCCGTTGCCACAATTGGGTACGATGCTGAGGACGACTATTTTTAGTAAGGCACGACTCGTCAGACGTCCCAACAAACCGTCACCAAGCCAGAGGCCACTGTCGACCTGGTTTCCAGTTTTAGCTAGGAAAAGGTTTTCTTGGAACTATAAATACACTGTTTAGGTTTATTTTCATAGAGAAGTTTATTATTACTATTTTTCAAGTAGGATTTTGGTATTGTACTATTATTCTTGGATCAAGAAACGAGGTTTACAATTTTGTTCTTGAATTTGAGGGTCAAAAGCAACATTGGAATTTATTCATCAACTTTGGAGTTTTATTCAATCTACTTGGTTTTTCTTCTACAATAATTTGTAAGTTAAAATTATGATCTATTCAATATTTTGTGATTGTAATCATACAACCATGAGTAGCTAAACCCATAACTAGGGTTGTGGGAACCAAGATGAATGAACACACATAGGTTTAATACTTAGTGATTCTTGAACGGGGTTTAATGCAGGTATTGTTTTTTCCTTTGTTTTGATTGATTCTTGACGATTGCAAATGTTAGGACTTGCCTTATTCTTACTTACCGGACCAAAGAGGTAGTGAATGGGAAAAAAGATTAACAACGCAGATTTGAGGATGCCAACCCTCATCTAATAGCTTGAACTTGTCCAGGGATAGCTAATCCGATATTAAGGGTAAGGGTCAATTAAAAGTACGCCCATATACGGACCAAGTTACGTGGTGATAATCATCTAGATGGGCGACCAACCATTTAGGTGAACCTAACTTACTGATATTGCATGTTAAATACCATAATAGATCACTAATGTATAAGCCTTGTGGTTATGAAGTCTTGGGGAACACAGTGCTAATCAAGTCGTTAATTGAATACAAACCGAATTTGATCTAAGCATTCAGTATTTTTACTTTTGTTTATTATTTTATTTCTTTCCCCCATAGGAAATAAGTAACTCGATAATAACAGCTATTCGTATTAACTTAAGTTCTTTCTATATTCCAAGTGGGGTCGAGCTCAACCTTTGTTGGGTTCTATATTTGACATTGACCGCTTTATATCTCAATTGCGAGGTGTAATTTGGGCGACATCAAATTTTGGCGCTGTTGTCGGGGAATACGACTAAGGCTTTTGTTAATTGTGTTTGCTTTACTATTGGTGCTTATTTTTTTTTTATTTTTCTTTTTGTTGTTTTGGTTTTTTAACAGGTCTTTGGTTTGTGCATGCCCAATACTAGGAGCCAAGAAAATCCCCTGGTTCCAATTGATCACGAACTTGGGAAGACGTTAATAAACCTGAGAAGAATGGCCAACATCCAAGAGCAAGAGATCGTGGACCAAGCCACAGCAAGAATGTTGGTCGAAGAACAAGCTCAGGCTAGAGATCATGAGTTAGCTAGAGTTGCTAAAGAGCAATGTCTAGCTGCAAAAGCAGAGTGAGCTAGATGAAACAGAGGTCCAAAACACCAGAGACATTGATATTTTGATGGGGAGGATGATGCCGATATAGACGAAGCCGGTTCCACTGGAGCTACAGTCCCTCCTCCTTTGCTTGCTGGGGCAAAGTTTGATATTACCAGTGCAATGATCCAACTGCTCAATATGAAGGGAATATTTGCGGGTCATGCATCCGATGATGCCTATGCTCACTTCAAAAATTTTGTGGGTATATGTAAGGTATACAAGCATCCGGGAGTGAGTCAGGACGCAATCAGACTGAGGTTATTTTCCTTCTCACTAGGGAGTGAAGCAATGATGTGGTTGGCTGAGCTACTGAAAGATTCCATCACTACTTGGGGAGAACATAAGAGAGCTTTTCTTGAAAGGTTCTTCCCACCTTCCAAAGCATTGCAGTTGAAATATGAAATATATAACTTCAGAAAACTAAATGTGGAGGCACTTCATGAGACCTGACTGCGTTTCAACAAAAAGCTCAAAAGGGTACCAAATCAGAGAATTCCAGATGATACATTGTTGGAGATATTTTATAGGTCTCCGAATGCCAACATAAAGGCAGTGGCTGATACCGTCTTTGGAGGAACATTTATGAGCCACACTTATGCAGAGGCTGCGAAGCTGCTAGACAGGATCACCAAAACCAATCGAGTTTGGCACACTAGAGAGTCAGAGATTCCGACTAGTTCTCATGCGGTTGGTATGTCTGTAGAGCAGAGAAGAAAAGATGAGGAGCATGATCAAGGTTTTTTCGAGATAAAGACCACTATGGGGTTGCTTGCCAAGAACTTGATGGGAGTCGGAGAAGAAAAAGTGAATGTTGTGGGTTCTTAGGAAAGGCCCCGAGAATGATGGATGTGAATCTGAGTCTGAGGAAGAAGCAAATTATTTAAATGATTAGAGGGCGGGTTTATAAACCAACACCCAAGGGCCTAACCAAGACTCTTGGCTTCAAGGTCAAGGGAACCAAGGTTAGTACTTTTACAAGGATAATAATTATAACCAGGGCCAATATCGAGATAATGGAGATTGGAAGAAGAGAGGAATTCAAAAATGATAGAAGCAGTCTGTATGTTCCCTCAAGAAACTGTGAGCTAGAGTCCAGTGGTTCAAGGATTGAGGATATGCTATCCAAAGTACTCAAGCAGATGGAGAGAATAGATGGCCACTTTAAGGAGCTTTGCACTGATGTTTCTGGTTTAAATCAAAAGGTGGAGTCACATGCCATGGCGATCAGGCAGATTGAGAAGCAGATGAGTCAGATGTCTGTTGCAATGAATCAAAGGTAGAAAGGCACACTTCCCAGCAACACAGTGCAAAATATGAAAAATGACAGTCTTGCATGGCGGTCACTACTAGGAGCGGGAAGGCCACAGTTGATCCTTCGAGGCCGGTTGGAATTAAGGAGTCAGAAAAGCCCGTCTTGATGAATAATGATAGTGTAGAGGATTTCGAAGACCCAAATTTGGTTGGAGGTTCAAATGTGAAAACTGCTCCAAGTAATGCAAAGGAGAAAGGAGCTACCCATGAGAACGAGAAGGATGCACAACAAAAATTTACATCGATCCCTAGACCTCCTCCTCCTTATACACAACATTTGAAGAAGAAAGCCGAAGATGGGAAGTATCAAAAATTTATCTCTATGCTTAAGCAGTTGTTAGTGAATATCCCATTAGTTGAGGCACTTGAGTAGATGCCCGAATATGCCAAATTCACGAAGGACCTCATCACCAGGAAAAGGACTATAAGTTTAAAACCTTCCGATAATTTGCACCACTGTGGTGCCATAACTACATAGGTCCTACATTATAAGAAGGAAGACGCAGGTGCATTTACTATACCTTGAACCATTGGAGATGTTGAGTTTGCAAGGGCGCTTTGTGACTTGGGAACTAGCACAAATTTTATTCCGCTAGCAGTATTCAAAAATTTAGGCTTGGGAATCCCCACACCGACTACTGATGACTGACAGAACCTTTAAAAATCCAGTGGGGGTTTTATTCTATGTGCTTGTCAAGATGGAAAAATTTATATTCCCAATAGACTTCGTGATTCTGGACTGCGAAGTCGATTCGAAGTCCCATCATTTTAGGGCGACCATTCCTTGCAACTGGTAGGGCCCTAGTTGATGTGGAGGCAGGCCAGTTAATGTTCAGGTTAAATAAAGAAGAGGTCACTTTCAACATTTGTCGGACCATGAAACAGCCAAAGGAATTCAACATAGTCTCAGCACTGGAGGATGGGGAAGAATTACTTGACGATTTCTGAGTAGTCAAGAGACTTGCATCATGCCGCGACGTTAAATCAGGCGCTGCATGGGAGGCAACCCATGAAGGTGTTTTGGTGAAGTCTATGTAGCCAAAACACCCACGTCGTGCCATGATGTTAAATCAAGAGCTTCTTGGGAGGCAACCACAGTTGTAAATGTAAGAAAAATATAGTGTTTACGTTTGTTGATGGGTGCAGGTGATTAAGATGGAAAATTTAAAGTTGGAACCAAAATCTGGAACTTTAGTTTTGGTGCAAAATGTCAGAGAACGAGTCATTGTCTGACCTGACGACTCGTTCAATCAAATCGTGAAAAGAATTGTAGAAAAATAGGGGAGCAACAGGTGACTTAATGATTCGTTTCCTCAAGAAACGAATCGTGAGGTCCTACATCATGTACACTCGATCAAAGGCAGAATTAATAGGAAAAGGGTGATAACAACTCACTCAACGAATTTTTGGGAGACCAAATGATTCATTAAGTGACTCGTCTTAAAGCCACACTAGTCCAAGGACCACGACTCAGGCCTCCACTCTTTGGGTGACACCACGAGTCGTTGCTTGACTCGTTAGGTCCCAGGTAAGTTTGTTGAACTAAAGTCAAAGAACGAAGAATCAAAATGAGTCGTTTCATCATGTAACGACTCCTTTAGTCAGTCGTCAGGTATTTCAATTAACTGACATTCAACCCAACCCAGGGTGGAATTAGGGTAATTTTTAATTTAAAACACATAAAACCCGATTTCTTTTACTTTACCAAATTCTCACCACTAAACTCAAACCCAACAACTTCAAATTTCCCTCGTCCTCTTCTTCTCTCAAAACCCATCGAACAACCCTTAGGCTGCACTCCAACCATTGATACGCATGACAGTTGCACTCCCATCTCTAATCAAGCATTTCGTGAGTACCCTTTTTCCCAGTTAATTTAGAGTATCGATTGCATTTGAATATCTTTGCATTTTTGAGGACCCATGTTTTGAATGAAATTGAATTTATTTCAAGTAATGTTGTACTTGTGTGAATCTGTGCCTCATGATGATAATGACCCTAGAAAGGATAAACAAATGAATTTTGACTGAATTTACATTGGGTTGGTTTGAGAAATTAAGTTCTGTATTTGTGGAGTTGAATAATAGGAAGATGATGAAGATGAATGAATGGGTGAACTGAAAATCTTGAGCATGAGCTACATCACGAGTCGTTGGATCACCAAACGACTCGTTATGTAGCTCGTCCTGAGTGGAAAATTTAATCACTAAGGTAGTGTACCTAACGACTGACCTAATGACTCATTTACTTTGGTAACGACTCGTTAGGACCAGTAGTCAAGTACACTCGCCCAACATGAAGGAAGTCTATTTTAGGGTAACGAGCGACCTCATGAGTCATTTCTAATGGCAACGAATCGTTTAGTCACTCGTCAGGTCCACTGGGCTGCAGCTAAGAAAATATTTTTGTTTCATCTCATCTTATATACGAACAATGTTTCCACAGGTACAATGGCTCCAAGAGGTACACCAAGGAAAGGTCAGGCAAAGAAAAAAACACATGAGTGCAGTCAACCATCATACCGTAGACTTCGGGATGAGCCATCCTCCTCCGAAGATTTAAGTGGCTCTGAGGAGGAATATGACGTATCAGAGGAGTAGTTAGTGAGGAGGTCAACCAGGGATAGGGCTCAACAAACTTCAAATCCGACAGCCCTGGTCGATGCTCCCACTCCACTTGAAAGGGAACCGCCTAGCCGCACTGATGATAATGCCAGGGTTGGTGCTGCACTTGCTCCCGAGGCTCCCACAATTGGGCAAAACAAAGAGAGAGTTGACGAATCAAATGCTCAGCGAGGGGACTCTGATAATGAACTGACTGAGACCTCGGACACATCAAACGAGCAACCACGGAATGTGCATAGATGATGTGTTCATGGTATGAGGGCCATATACAATAGAGATATTGCTCCAAATGAGAAAGAAAATCTGAAGAGGAGCATATACGAGGAGCCGAGGCTGATCACTATAGGGCTAAAAGACCTTCCAGAACTACAAGCAGTGTTCAATAAGTATAGGTTCGGGTGGTTGACCGAGCCATTAGGTAGCTACAACCCATGCTTAGTCAGAGAGTTCTATGCAGCCTATGTGGCCATATTGCAGCGTTTAGCATTAGGGGGCCAGGACTGGAAAAAGAGGCGCCTTAAATCAAGTGTTGGTGCGAGAGACTCCGGTAGATATATCTGAGAGGACAATCTCCATGATATTGTATGGGCCAGATTATCATGCTCCGATGAACACGACCGAGTTCGACCACAGGCTATATGAGTTGAAGAAAGTCAAGAACAAAAAGTTGAATAGCCAGGAGCGTATCAGGAAATATACTTGGTTGTCTCGGATCATTGCTACGAGAGGTCCACTGGTTGAATGGCTGCACGACATAGAGTCTCAGATAAAGAAGGCCACACTAAAATTTCAAGCAAAATTTTGGTGGTCACTGGTGTGGCACATGCTGGTACCGACCAGCATAGATAACATCCTCTCACTTGACAGAGCAACATTTGTAGCATGTATAATGGAGAGATATGCCATTAATTTCCCATGATATATTGCTGAGGAGATTAGAGAGCGGGCAATCAATGACGGTACTACAATCCCCTTTCCCTGTCTGATTCATAGACTCTGTCAGGAGTCAAAGATGTCGGAGTTTCCATCAGTTGACCAAAGAATTATGGTCTAAAAGATAACAGATATTGGGTTGATTCGAGATGACACAAACCCGGTATCGAGGGAAAGGACTCAGGCAGCTGCATCCACTGGAGCGACCATATTATCAGAGGCATTTGGCATTGGTATGCAGACCGATGCCACACAGTTCACTGATTTGGCGGCTGAGCCCATTGAAGGCAGAGAGACAGGTAGCCAGCCTGAGGCTACAGATGCAGCGGACACCTCCACACCTGCCGATGTTCCCGAGTCATCATCTATAGTAGCAGCTCCCAGACCACCAGTTGCTCCTCCACGATCCACTACAGTCGGCCTAGTTACGATTTCACAGGAGTTTTTAGTAGATATGGCTAGGTAGTTAGCTAAGGCGGAAAAGCAGCAGGCACACACAACTTTACAGGTTAAAGTTCTGATGGAGCAGGTAAAGCCGTGGGTGTCAAAAGAGTTGGAGACATTGTCCAGTTATGTGCATGGGTGATTGGACGCATTCGAGAAGAGAATGGATGAGCGCCTTGCACAGTTACAGAAACCTGAGTTGTCAAAATAGTACTCAGAGCTAGGATAGCTCAGAGCCGAGGTGCGGGACTTGGCTGCATGACAGGTAGCTGCAGTACCTCCATCGGTACTTCCTGTGATAGATGATGAGTTTGAAGAAGAGTTACCACCAATTTTTGATTTTATCACGGAGGAGCCGGTGGCACATGATAAGGGAAAGAGGACTCATGAGGAGGCAAGTTTTGAATATGATGCTTCTCTGATCCATAAGAAAAAATGAGAGCGGAGTTAGATGGAGAGACCGCTACATGTATCGAGAGAGGAGGCTCGACAGAGAGCCGAGACTGAGGCAATAAGAGCTCGTGGAGAAGGAACGAGCTCTTTTGGATCTGAAAATGTACCGGATCAAACCGGTAATATTGGAGATAACATTGGAGGCATATCTACACCCTCCACCGACCAGGTAGCTGACACCTAGGTTGCACAGGTATGTTCCCTATTTCCCTAGTTTTGTTAGATATATATATGCGTCGAGGACAACACATGCTTTTCTTGATGGGGGTGGGGAGGGATACCTATGCATGCTTTTGCTGAACGTAACCCGAGGGTTTTTCTTACCGGATATCTTTTCCCTCGGGTATTCCATATCTAGTAGAATCGGCATGTTTAGGGTTTTATGTTTTTTTTTTTTGTGTCAGTCGGAAGAAAGTTAGGTAAACTGAAGGCAGTCAAGAGCTTAAATTATTGATTTTTGGTGATTGATAATTTGATACCTCTCCGAAATTTTTTTATATGTGTATGTGAAAGTTGACAAGTATGACCCTTGTNCTATGTGTGAGTGAGGTTTAATAGCTAAATTCGGTTGTGTGTGTCAATCTAGAACTTTCCTGGTCAGTCGTACCGAGATAGAGGATAGGAAACTAGGAAAGGATCATAGGTCGTTTTTGATGTATGAGTCCACTTTAGCCTTAAAAGAAGTACCAAAAGAGAATAAAAATCCCTTGATCCAAATGTTTGAGCTTAAATCGACCTTTCTTTTTGTTTACATCAATTCACCTTCTTGCTTTTATTAAGAATGAACCTGTTTTGGCCCTGGTCCCTGTTTGGACATTGTGAACCTCAACTCAGGAAAATCGCCTAAGTTGAGGGTGGATATTATAGGTGCGATTAAGAAGATTCGGGTGGAATGAAAATTGGATAATGAAAAATGAAAAGAGCGGGTGCGGTAAGAATAATGAAAAGAAAGAAATAAAAAAAATTTGTTGTCAAAGAGCAAGAAAATAAATGAAAAGAAAAAAAAGTGACATCAATGAAAGCTTGAATAAAGAGAAACTGCATCCGTAGTTGCAAATGCAAAGAAAAGAAGAAACAGTTAAAGGAAAAGGGGAGAAAATAGGAAAAAAGGTGAAAAGTGGAGTCAAGAGGTGTGTAGTGCCAAGGAGGGTTAAGCTACTAATTCCATATGTACCATACCCGAGCCCGAGCCTATGTTACAAGCCTAGAAAGTTTTATAGAGATCCTGGTTACTTGTCTGAAAATTGATGTATTGAAAGTAAAGGCAACCCTATGGTATTGCATGCACAGAGTTCGAATTTCTTTGTGAGGGCGAGTGAATCTTACCTAGTCCCAAGAGAAATTTATCGACATAATCATATACACATGTGTGAGTATAGGACTTCTTTCAGGTGAGAGAATTTGGTCAACAACATCGTCTGCAAATTGTTTGGGTCAGTTTTATAAATTTATGTGCATGGTTGCAAGTGACAGTGTTTTGTCATGTTTTGATTCCTCTGTGTCATGGTTGAAAATTTTGCATATGCATCGTGATTTGAGTTGATACGATGAGGGAGGGTTTAGAAAATGTTTATTTGATGAATGAATGTGACTTCCATAAGTTTCCTAGAGTCCTTTCGATTGAAGCACAAGTAGTTTAGTTTATTTTGTTTTATTTTTTTTGGCCTGAGGACATACAAAAGTTCTAAGTTTAGGGTGTTGATGTTCCATGATTTTACGACACTTTCGACGCTTAAAACCAAGAAATTATGCACATTTCGAGTATGTTTATATAGGTATGATCTGTTTTGTGTTTAATGATGCAGGGAAATAGGTTTGGAAGTGAACTGGGAAATTTATGCTAAAAAACAACTGAAAGGATGACTGCCAGACACTTCACGAGTCGTTGGCAAGAAGCACGACTCCTTGCTGAAGGTGTGCGCAATTATTAAAGTCAGTCATGAAGATTGGGAGAGAAATTATTGCAAAAGTGACCAGTGGAGTTGATGACAGACATAACGAGTCGTTAGTTGACTAAATGACTCATTGGCAGATCACTGGAACCAACCATAAGGTGCACTAGAATTTTGAAGGAGTTAGACCACGAGGGGCCTAACGACTCATGCCCAAGCACAATGAGTCGTTAGGTGACCCGTTGCCACAACTGGGTACGATGTTGAGTATGACTATTTTTGGCAAGGCACGACTTGTCAGAGGTCCCAATGAATCGTCACCAAGCCCGTGGTCACTAACGACCTAGTTTCCAGTTATAGTTAGGAAAAGGTTTTCTTGGAACTATAAATAAACTGTTTAGGTTTATTTTCGTAGAGAAATTTATTATTACTATTTTTAAAGTAGGATTTTGGTGTTGTACTATTATTCTTGGATCAAGAAACAAGGTTTACAATTTTGTTCTTGAATTTGAGGATCAAAAGAAACATTGGAATTTATTCATCAACTTTGGAGTTTTATTCAATCTATTTGATTTTTCTTCTACGATAATTTGTAAGTTGCAATTATGATCTATTCAATATTTTGTGATTGTAATCATACAACCTTGAGTAGCTAAGCCCATAACTAGGGTTGTGGGAACCAAGATGAATTAACACACATAGGTTTAATACTTAGTGATTCTTGAACGGGGTTTAATGCATGTATTTTTTTCCCTTTATTTTGGTTGATTCTTGACGGTTGCAAACATTATGACTTGCCTTGTTTTTACTTACCGGAGAAAGGAGGTAGTGAACGGGAAAAGGGATTAAGAATGGAATTTTGAGGCTATCAACCCTCATCTAATAGCTTGAACTTGTCTGGGGATAGCTAATCCGATATTAAGGGTAAGGGTCAATTAAAAGTACACCTTTATACAGACCAAGTTGCGTGGTGATAATCATCTAGATAGGGGACCAACTATTTAGGTGAACCTAATGATAAGGGGCATATTTATATGCCAAATCGATACTCAAATGTATAACTTTTGCCTTGTTTGTCTAATAAAGTGTGTACATTCTCATGTAAATTGTACG
>JACEIK010001073.1:38138-55560 GCA_018107945.1 Datura stramonium
TTTCACCCCGTATTCCTATTCCTGTGGGTTCGACATTCCGGTTCTTAAAAAGAGCCACTATATTACTTGTACGACCCGTACACTTGCGGGCTCATCACCTAACTTACTGATATTGCATGTTGAACACCAAAATAGATCACTAGTGTATAAGCCTTGTGGTTATGAAGTCATGGGGAACACAGTCCTAGTCAAGTCGTTAATTGAATACAAACCGAATTTTATCTAAGAATTCAATAGTTTTACTTTTGTTTATTATTTTATTTCTTTCCACCTTAGGAAATAAGTAACTCGATAGTAACAACTATTCACATTAACTTATGTTCTTTCCATATTCCCTGTGGGATCGACCTCAACTTTTGTTGGGTTCTATATTTTACATCAACCGCATTATATCCAAATTGCGAGGTGTAATTTTTGGAGAAATCAAATGTCCAAAGGGTAAAAAATTATTTGGGAGTATTGGAGGAAGCTGGTCAAATAAAAGTCTTGTATCTGGATGAGCAATAAAACATAAGGAGTCTCCGTCGTGCCACAATGTTAACTAAGGCGCTTCTTGGGAGGCAGCCTATGCATTTTTCCTTTGAACATCTTGATTCTTTGTTGTTTTGATTTTTGTAGGTAGAATGGACGCTAGGAGAAGGAAACCAAGGCATCATCGGCGAAGTTCCAGCGGATAACCGGAGCAAAGGCACGAGGCACCGTCTATCACAGGGTGTGAGCAGCATGAGGGAAGAGCAGATAACAACCATCGAATTTCTAGCAGAACACCGATATCAATCTGCAAACCGCTGGCAAAGTACCGGCTCCTACTAGTGCACCTGGGAGTTTTGAGCATGTTCGGTGATCAAACCGGTGAATTTCCGCTGCCAATGCGCGAATTGCAGAATAGACGTTGGTACCAACCAATAGACCTGGGAGTTAGAATACCATCGGTGCCTAATCCGATGGATCGCCGGTGCCAACCCATGAGACACCGGTGAATCGCCGATGATTCTTCTCTTTGTATATTGAGGGAAATGTTACTCTAAGTTGGGGAGAGAAGAGCATGTGTCTTATTTTGGTGAATGTTGAGTTATGAGGAAAGTGTCATAAGTGCTATTGAATGGGTCCTTGTTCTTATTTCCTAAATTTGTGATCCATGTTTGATTTTATTCGCCTTTGTAAATAGTAGATAGTAGTCAACTCTCTTAAGGTGTAACACCCCAAAAGCCCTAAGATCATAATCGAGAGTTGAAATGGATAAAGCAGAAATTTTTGCACTAGGTCACAGGATGAGTCATCCAGTGACCCGTGAGGTGCACCACGAGTCCTTAGGTAACTCGTGTAGTGAAGGGAGATTTGGTTGGTTTTTGAAATTTTGGGTTGACCATGAGACAAGCCATGAGTCATGGTTAGGGTAATGAGTCATGGAGTCTGCCATGGTCAGGAGCCGGTTTGAACATGGAAATTTTGGGTAGTGAACCCAATGACTCGTCACCACGAGTTGTCCCTCAGGCAGCGAGTCGTCCAGTCTCTCGTTGGGACTAGCCGTATGTTTTTCCCTGTAAATTTATTAAGGGGTTTTTCATAATTTTTAAATTCCTAAGAACTAAACTACGTTGTTTTAAGCGCATATAAGTGTGTTTTAAGAGGGTTTAACTCATTCTAAACCTATCGCTCTCCAAACATGCAAGCCTAGAAATTTCTAAGGTTGATCAAGCTTAGAAATTCATCAAGTCTTCTTCAATTTCCTTTGGTCATTCAAGAAGGTTGAGAAATCAGAAGTAACCAGGTATGTAGAGTTATGAATGGGTGTATCTATGAACTCCCATGCCTAATTCCTTCTCAAATTCATGGAAATTCTAGTTAATGAATCTATGGGAGTTTTAGCACAAACATATGAATTCTCTAAGTATCTATCATGGGTATAATCTTTTCATGTTTCCAATGTTGAATTATGATTCATGGTCATGTTTTATAATATTTTCCATTACAATTCATGTTTTCAATGTTTTACAAATTATGATGCCCAATTATGAAAGTACATGAAAAGATGAGATTATGATCTATGTTTTCAAGCACGATGAGATAAATATGATGAAAGTATGATTTCAAATTTCCCATGTTGACATTCATGTTTGAATATCAAAGTCTATTTCAAGTATGTTTAAGTTTGGGCAAGCCCATACGATCAAGTATGTTTCATGATTTATTCAAGTTCATGTTATTAGCTTACCACACTGATTTTGGAGTCTAGACTCCCACTCTTTAAGCTTGTGGTATGGTTTGATCCAAGGCTCCTCATGTTATGATTTCAGATTATACATGTATTATTATTATTTAGCTTCGTCACTAGATGATCGTTCAGCTTCGTTGAAAAATAATGGAGAGCATATGGATGTTTTTAGGAGTAGTGTCTACCACTGAGTAGGCTAAGGGTTAGTCAACCATGTGCCATAGAACTACATGCCAACATAGGTATGTTCAAATTATTTGGGACCTCCCTTGTGAGTTTTCCATGCCCCCAAGGGGCCTTCAGCTTGATATCGATATTATGGTAGCGCCCTTAGCCCTAGCAAGGCTTTGGATGGCTCTTCCTACTTGAGTGTAATAGTCGAGACCAAAGCTCTATCGTGGTAATGTCGGTCATATGACGAGTATCTCATGTTCCTCATGATTTTAGTTATGCATGTTCATCAGTCACGATGTTATGTTTCAGCAGGTTTGATCCAATGTTCAGTTTTACTTATGAACAATCAGTTTCAGCTTTGGTTATTCGATTCAGTTATGATATTCAGTTATGTTTAAATCATATTTTCAGATAATAGCATGCAAGCCCTACTCTCAAACTCTGATGATGAAATGTTTTATGATATGCGTGATTTATATTTTTTTACTTACTTTGTGGTCTTACCTACCTTGCATACTCGGTATATTCCACATACTGACCGCATACTCTATGCTGTATCATTTCATGATATATGCTCTAACATTCAGGTTCATCCCTGCCGTTAGCCAGATCCTCAGAGTAGTATCTCCCAGCTGGAGTTGGTGAGTCCTTATCCTTCGAGGACCCTTTTATCAGTTGTATTCAGTATCTTTAGTTTAAGTTTTAGTGAGTTAATTGGGGTCTTGTCCCATCACCTCGTCAGTATGTATAGGCTTATCATACATAGTATGTCTTCGGTACTAGATTGCTATGATGTATTTAGATATTCGATGTTGTTTCAGACTTCTGCTATTATGTATGTTAGACTGCCGCATTATTATGTTGAGTTTAGATGTCATGTTCATGCCATGGGTCGACTTGGAGCCTCTCGGGGTTCTTTGTCCCATGTCTCGATCCGGGCCTATGTTTAGGTCGTGAAAAACTTGGTATCAGAGCATTAGGTTTTGAAGTGTCCTAGGATGTCTGAAAGTCGCGTTAAGTAGAGGTTTTTTCATGGGTGTGAAGCGTGCCACACTTATGAACAAGAGTCTATGAAACGTTTGGGAAACTTCCCTTATTTCATAATCTATGTCGTGCCATGAAATGTCTCTCTATCCTTCTAAATTGTGCTATACGCATTTGCAGAATCATGTCTCCTTGCTGAGTTATTAGAAGAAGAAACAGAAATGGGAATGACCATGAGAATGGCAACGGATATGGGCACCAGATGGCCCCACCAGCCCCCGAGGATCATGTGCCCAAGAAGGTAGCCCATGCGGAGTTTAGAGCTGCCATTTAGATGTTAGCTCAGGCATTGACCATCCAAGTTAACCAACAGGCGCTAGTGCATGTCCCCTAAAAAGGGAATGCAACAACAGCAAGAATCAGGGACTTTATCATGACCAGAACATAAGCCTGGATTGAGACATGAGACAAAGAACCCCGAGAGGCTCCAAGTCAACCAATGGAATGAACATATCAACTAACTCATTCATAGATAAGCTGAAAATCAACATAAATAAATATAGCGGAAGTCTGATAGTTTCATAACATTGGAACACAAAACTCAAAACCGAAGCTGATTACATTTTATGTTTGAAAAGCCTTTACTACTGACGAGTTGATGGGACAAGACCCCAACTAACTCACTAAAGTCTAAAACTAAAAGTAATAGGTACAACTGAAGGAAGGGCCCTTGAATGATGAGGACTCACCACTCTGGAAGATAAGTGCCAAAGCTACAGGTCGGACTAATGATGAGGCTGAGCTTGAATATCCGAGCCTGTATCATGAAACGACATAGCATAGAGTATGCGGTTAGTACGTGGAATGTACCGAGTATGTAATGAAGTAAAATCACTAAGTAAAATCATAAATCATGCATATCGTAAAAACATAACAAAGATATGATTCGCAGAATAAGACTTGCACGCTATTTTCTGAAATCATGATATGAATATAACTGAATATCATAACTAAATTGAATGACCAAAAGCTGAAAATTGATAATCAGAGATAAAAATGATCATTGGGTCAAACCTGCTGAAAATATAATAATATGACTGATGAATATACATAAATGAAATCACGAGGAAAAATTAGAGACTCATCATATAACCGACATTACCACAATAGAGTTTACATGGTCCCAACTATTAACTCAGGAGGGCAGAGCTGTCCAAAACCTTGCTAGGGCTAAGGACAATACTATGATATCGATATCAAGCTAAAGGCCCCTTGGGGGTAGGGGAAGCTCTCAAGGGAGGTCCTGAAAGTATATATATAACCTACGTTGGAATGTAGTTTTGAGGCACAGGGTTGACTAACCCTTAGCCTACTCGGTGCTAGACACTACTCCCAAAAAATATGCATTTGCTCTCCATTATTTTTCAACGAAGTTGAACCATCGTCTAATGACGAAGCTGAATGCAATAATACATGCAAAAATCTGAAAACATAATATGAGGAGCCTTAGGCTCAAACCATACCACAAGCTGAAAAATAGTAGGAGTCTAGACTCCAAAATCCATGTGGTAAGCTAATAACATGAAATTTAGATAAATCATGAAACATACTTGATCATATGGGCTTGCCCAAACTTAAACATGCTTGAAATAGACTTTGATTATTCAAAACATGAATGAAGACAAGGGTAATTAAAATTCATACTTTTTTCAAATACCTCTCATCATAATTGGAAACATAGATCATAATCTCAATTTTTCATGAATTCTTTTATCATTGGGCATCATAATTTATAAAACTTGAAAATATAATTTATAAATGAAAAATTTGTAGAATATGTCCATAAATCATAATTCAACATTAGAAACATGCTTAGATCATACCCATGATTGAAAATTAGTGAATTCACACAATGGGTTAAAACCCCATAGATTTATCAATTAGAATTTTCATGATTTGAGAGGGGATGATTGGGTGGGTGTACAATCACACCAATTCATTACCCTACATACCTGGAAGGATCTGATTTCACAACTCCCTTGATTGCCCAATGAAAATTTGGGGAAGAACCTTGAAGAAGCTAGGCTTGATTACTCCTTAAATCACTAGGTTTGCATGCATGAATTGGAATAAGCTTAGAATGACTTAACCCTTCTTAAAACACACTATTCTAAGCTTAAAATGACATAGTATAGGCCTTAGAAACTTAGGAATTATGGAAAAGACCTTAATAAATTTGCAGGGAAGCCTAACATTGCCTCAGGTGGATTTATTTTGGCCATTTCTAGTGAAGCCTCGCGTTGCCTATGTGACACGGAGGCAATGCCACGCGATGCAAGCCGTGGCACGTTGAGTACATTTACCTGGGACATTAATTTCCAGTGTAGGTGCGCGATTGCACCGTGGCATTGGCGGCTCAGCGTTGCAGGCATTTGGAACGCTGAGTGAAATTGCTAGGAGCTAATTCCAGAGGTCCGTGATAGCCCCGGGCACGGAGGTGCTCCGCGATACACTCCGTGCCACGTTGCTGTTATTTCAGGAAAAAAATTCTCAATAGTATAAATAGCACACTTAGGTTTATTTTTAAACATTCGACTTAGTTGAGCAAGAGCATTAGGTTACAGGCAGTTGAGGGGGACGAAAATCCTAGGGTTCTTCTCTATCTCTTTCTCTTTATCTCAATTGTTTGTATGATTTATACTCATTAGATGATGTTTAATCCACAAATGAGTGGCTAAATTCACTTCTTGTTGAGGTTAAGAACAATTGTAGTGTAATGTAATTGTTAATCATTTTAGTTTTTATCTTTTCTTCAATGGTTGTTCTATCAATTCTTGTTCTTACTACATTAATGTTTGGGCAATGTTAATGTATCTAAAAATCAATTTTGATTTTGAAAAAGGAAAAGAAATTGGAAAGTTGTGGAGGTGGTAGAGATATGATCTCTTCTTAGTTTGGGAAAATTGAGGAATTGATTTACATTCAGAATAGAAATATATTTGAAAGTCTTATTAGTCAATGAAGGAATCGGTTTTGTATGGCTAGAAACATGAAATTCTTTTTATCACGAAATGTAGATTGAGGTTCATGATTCTTAAGATTGGGTAGGAACGAAAGTTCCAATCCATAGGCAATAATTCTTGACTAGACAACTGAAGGAAAGATTAACTGAACTGTATCGATAAATTACTTCCCTGCATGTTCGTTTAACCTCAGCTTGCTCATCATTATAGTTCAGACTCACTTTATAATTTTGTCTTAGATTCGTATAAATTATTAACCTCGAAGCTCAAAATATTGTTTAATTGGTTATGCGCATTCTTAAAGTTATATTCCATTAACACTTAAGTTAATTATTACCTTATTTCAGTCCACATTAAGGATCAATACTTAGCTTACTCAGGCCATTTTACTACTTGTTCGACCATGTGCACTTGCGTGTAGTTACAAAAGATCGAACAAGTTTTGGCACCATTAGGGGCGCTTGGTGTTAAAATTGTTTTTCTTAGTGTTAGTTTCAATTTCTATATAAGTGCGCTTAACTTGATCTTAGCTGTCTTTTGCGAATGATTGAATTCTGTTGAACACTGGCAAAGATAAAGAGCTGGTGAATTCATACTTAGAGCCGGAAAGAAAATTCCATCGTCAATGGAGAAGCTCTAGAGAAGAAGGCTGCGGGTGCTCGAGCGGTGTCATGGGCAACACTTGAAATCCACCACTTGTAAGGCGGGTGTTAGTGCCGAGGAGAGGGAAATGGCAGCTAGGCCGGTTCGCTGATGGCAATCACATGCTAGCAATGTTACATCAAGTATTCAGAAGCCTGAGCCAGGAGGGAGGTTTGGTAGCTGAGAGAATATGGTGCAATTCTTGCACGCAATGAGGAGCAATTCACGGTCTCCTTCACGAAGATTCACAACAACATCTCCAAAACTTTTTGGGAGATAAGTGACACCCATCCTGGCGGGTATCATACGATTACGTAAGGCTTACATTATTCCCATTTTCATTATTGGGAGAAGCAAGGGGTGGTTGGCCCCGAACCACCTAACTCTATCACCACTTGGGATGATCTTGCAAGAAAATTTTGATACGGTTCTTTCCATCGGGAAAACAACAAAGACTTAGAAGTCGATTCTATGTTTTAAACAAAGGGGAGAATGTGTATCAAGCTTGGGAAAAGGATTCAAATCTATGTTACGGGATTGTCCTCACCATCACCGAGTCAAATGATGTCTTGGTGCATACTTTCATAGGGTTTGGAACCCACACAAAAATTTTGCTGGGCTTCGGCAGCGGGGGACAAGCATTAGAAAGACTTATGAGGAGCTGTATACTTTGTTAAATCGTATTTCGCGGGAAATCCAGTGGAATGCGGACTCTTCTAGAGGAGGAACAAGGAAGCGGCGAGTCTTTGAAGTGGATGAGTTTTGCAGTATCAGCTGCACAAATCGGTGAGTTGCCAAAATAAACTCAACACCCACTTCAACAATATGAGCTTGAATCAACCTCAAGCCCGGTCAATGTAGTGCGGCGAGATTTGGTGTGGTATGTGGTAATAATGAACACTTTCAGTGGTGTTGTGGTGCAAATCCAGGTCGGTTGGTAATGTCTGAAGAAATAATCACCAACGATATGGAAACAACTACAACTCGAATTGGACGAATCATCCGAATTTCTCTTGTGGTAGTAACAGCCATCAGGCGAGTTCGAATCCAAAAAAAAAAGAAAGGGGTACACGAGAGAAATCAAGGAGGCGCGGGAACTGTAGACTCAATATAGAGGAAGCAATGCACCTCCTCCATGCCCACCCAAACGTGAGATATGTTTAAAACAATGTTAGCTAACTAAGCTCAAATGTAGGTTGATTATGTAAAATTTGCAGCGAACATAAAGAACAACCAGTTAGCTACAAAGGCGGTTGGAGTACCAGTTTGGACAACTGGCGGAGCTCAAACCACCGGAGCCAGAGGAGGATTACCAAGAGTGACAGCGGCCCAGAATCCCAAGTAGGTCAATGCGGTGACCACAAGGAGTGGTTTACAACTAAAGGATTTGGAACAGAAAGACCACCTCAGCAGTCAGGAGCAGTGGAGAAAGAAAGGGAACATGATGAGAGGAAGGAAAGCTAATTTGAAACGAAAGGCCACCACCCCCGTTCCCTCAAAAGATTAAAGAAACACAAGGAGAGCTTGTTTCAAAAAGTTCATGGAGGTGCCCAAACGGTACATTAATTTACCTCTGGTTGATGTTTTGCAAGAATTGCCGAAATATGCAAAGTATATCAAGGACATCGTAGCTAACAAAAAACGGTGTGAGTATGCTACGGTGGCGCTTCTTCGAGAGTGCACTTCCGGAATACACATCGAGGTTGCCAACAAAAGCTCGAGACCACAGGAGCTTTCAATTCAAATCACAATTGGGCAAAGTATCCGAGTGTTACACCCCGTAAATTCCCGGCACATAGATGGCCTATTCGCATGTTGGTTAAGAAGTGTTGAAAGCCATACATGCTAGAAAAGAGCAGGAAAGAGTATGGACAAGCCTTCAAATCGGCGTCGCAAGGCAAAATGCGACTTATAAATTGCATTCCAGGAATGTATAAATCGCATTCCGAGGAATACGACTTATAAATCGCATTCCACGAATGCAACAAGTCCCAAGTATATACGCCCCGCTTCAGTTTAAATCCAGTTCATTCATCATAATTTCCAAAAAATTCACCTTAAACGAGAGAGAGAGACAAAGAGGGTGAATATATTATGGATTCGATTACGCTGCCAAACGTAGTCAAATCTAAATTAACCTCGAATGTTAAGGTATTTAACGGCCCGGGAGCATTTTTACGGATTTTGTTTCGCGAAATACGGCCGACAAATCGTCGAGCTACGGACTAAGGTAGAAATTGCTCAAACTAGTGTCAATGTGCTCCAAGCCGTAAAGTGGATACTTCTCCCTTTTGGACTTCGAAAAATATGTACAAGTTTCGACCGTCTTTCGATAAACTAAGTTTAGGCTATAAATATATCGAAAGTGACGTTGTCCTTGAATAGTGTTGTATTTAGTACTAATTGGTATATACATGAATGCGGTTGGGAGAATTAGGTAGATGTGACCGAACCTGCGTCCGACAGTCGGATAACTCAGGGATTAAATTTATGTGAAGTATTTTCTTCGGCAAGTTAGCGGCTTTAGCTAGTATAAATATAGTAAACTCCGTATTTGAGTTCTCGGAGTTGAATGTTGAGTATTGAGTAAGTTTAGTAAATGCGGTTGCGTTGCCATATCGTACTCGATCCGAAATTAGTAAAGCATGCGCCAAGAGGCGAGTTAGCATTCCAGATTGAGTATAGCCTATTGTATGATTAGCAAGCATGTTGTAGAATAAAAAAGATCACAATTTTCGGAATAAAGTTAGTAAAGTAAGAATCAGATAGAGAGTCAGTAATATAGCTACGGGCTAGCCATTCGAGCGGTTTATAGCTACGAGACTAGCCGTCGAATAGATGATATCTTGGCCTCACGAATTAGCCGTACAGGCAGACGGTATCACGGCTACGGTGCCAAGCAGTTGGTAAGTGCAGGGGAATCGAAGTATAATGTTAAAGAAAAGTATAATACGAAAGAGATCGAATAAATCAAATTTGAGATGGTATTTTCGATTAAATATGCTTACTATTTATATATGCTATTTGTTTGTTGAGACTTGATGTGGCGTGAGGCTCTTGTGAGCGTCTCGCCGCTTTGGAGTTGGCCAATCGCCTTTCGCCCATTGAGCGAGGTGAGTTTAAATGCTTAAGAATGGCATGCGTCCCGGCTTGGACGAAGATGGGATGAAGCTTTCCCATATGTTCAGTCGGCACTATAGTAGAGATATTCCCTGTCAATGATCGAGTAAAATCGATTTACATTATAGAAGCCTGTTGGCGTGTCGAGGCAGATCGCTGCATTGCCGAATGCGCTACGAGTCACCCAGGACTCGGACACGAATTATTTATATCAGGAGGCTATGGCCCGAGCCGAGAAGACCGAGGCCACATTAGAGAGCTCCTAGTGACAGAATGAGTAGGTAGCTTATTTTTAGCTGGTTTGACCGGAGTAGAGAATATTACCCCAATTGTTGCTTGCCCAGAGCCATCCAAACTTATAGGGTTCGTATTGGCTCTTGCTTGCTACTTGTATATCTATTTATGTGCTATATACTAGCTACTAGACAGCAGTACATCGCGTCTGAGTACGCCTCTGCCTTATCAGTACGAAGCTTGATTCGATTCATATCGGCTCTGTCAGAGGGTCGGCTATCTCCACGCTGCCTCCACAGTACTGAATTTATGCTATCTATATTAGTTGTATTTAGTTGTATTGGCTGAGGATTTCTTTGCATACTCGGTACCGGCAAATGCCCAGCCTTGATAAGTATTGCATTACCTTTGCAGTACTCATAAAGCGAGAGCGTCCCTCGTGATTCCCGGCCCGGCTATAGTCATCGCTCGCATCATCGTCGATTCCCGAGTGTAGCTCTTTTCCTTTTGTTGTACAGTATGGGTAGGTCAGGGCCTTGTCAATCAGTTCTATTATTATTCATAGAAACTGCGGTGTATATATTATCTCTGTGTTGATTGAACGATGGAGGTATGAGGCCGTGTAGTTTGTTATATTGTTTAGTGTGCTGTTTTATGTTGGCCATATGGGGCCATAGTTTGGCAGTAGTGGTGACCTTTACCCGGTCACGTAGCTTTCTGATATTCCCTATGGCCCATTTTTAGATGACTTCAAACGACATGGTGGCCTTGTCGGCCCGCATAGGTTCCTTGATATTAGAATGTTTCTGGTTGGTTGTTGATGCATTCACATGTGGCTATAGGCCTAGTTGGCCGGAGGGCTATATTTACAGCCGTTATATAGCCTTTTGTTTCGGGGAACACGAATGAAACTGTGAACACCCGAGATGTGCTAAGCCCTGATTAGTAGTCGAGGTCCTTCTAGGGCACCAGATGCAGTCATAGCCCCCAGGGTGGGGGCGTGACACCAGCTCGCAGTGTAATGATTTGGGAGCAGCATTAACTTGATACCGACAATGGTGTTCAAGAAGTTGAAATTTATGCGGTCTAGACCAACTACGATCTTGTAGTTAGCGGACCGTTCTTTGGCTAAACCAGATGGCATTGTGGAGGACGTGCTGGTGCAAGTGGGACTCCCTTATCTTCCCGGTAGATTTCATTGTTACAGATTTTGAGTCGGATGGAAGTCCCATTTATTTTAGGGCGTCCTTTCTTAACCGCGGAAAACTTCATTGATCCTTGAATTTGTAGGGCAGCTAACCATGGGCGCATGACAAGGTGGGTATTTGATGTATATAAGGCCATAAAGCTTCCCGGCCATATGAGGAGCTTTCGGCAATCAATGTGCTAAATCATTCTTGAATTGTTGATTCTCGAATCCATTGGAAAGAGCATTGATAATCTGATCATTGAGATAGAGATACTTATGAGATGGTGCAAATGTTGAACCAAGTGGTATCTCGGGAAGCATGACTTTGTGCTAAGGAGGTCCACGGAACCATTGCCAAGTCATGTGAGGAAGCACCAAAATGTCGGAGTGTGGCAAGAAGATCGAAGTGCCACGTTCTTGGTTAATGACGGCGTTAGCATGGTGGGGTGAGGACGTTGTTGGGAGAAGACGTCCATCACCCTAGAAGAAAAGGATGATTGGCGTCGATAGCGTCGAAGCGCATGAAAATGCTTTGAGCCTTGCGGGAGGCAACCCGTGTAAATTGTTGTACTAGATGAGTAAAAATAGTTGAAAAAGAAAGAAAAAAAGAAAAAAAAGAGAAAAAAGAAAAATAATAATAAAGAAATTGTTGCGTTGAAACCTATGAATTCTAACCAATTCCTTGTTGTGAAATGATTTTCAGGTGGATCGGAGGGCAACGCGCAAAAAAACGCAAAGAAAAATCAGAGTTGAGTAAAATAAATTAGGATGACAGTGACCTACGCGATAGCTCCGTGTCACAGAGGAGGTGCTCGCGTTACCCTCCTTGACACATTGAATCTATTCGAATTTTAAAATTCTAGAATCTTGGCGTGGACTTCCGTGTCACAGAGGAGTGCTCCGCATTACCCTCCGTATTTTCATTGATGTTGCTTCCAATAAATTTTCAGTCTTGATAACCCCTTATGAAAAACATCTTAAAACCCCCTAAGCTCCTCATTTTTCCTTATTTTCCATACCCTCCCGCGACCAACACCCCAAGTTCCCTCTCCCCCCAATGTGACACGGACCTAGAGCTACAGTTTTAACAACTTTCTTCGATTTCATCGGATTAAAGTATGTTCTTGAACTTAACCTCATTTTTGCTTGAATTTTCAATTTTGAACATGTGAGGTGGTAAACCTTGCCCTAAGTTATGATTGATTGATGTTCATAGTATCGTTGTGAGTATATGAACTCAATGATTGCATGTTTGATTGAATTTTGCAGAAAGTGATAGCTAGAGGTTGGAATTTGAATAGGAATAAACTAAATTTGGGTGAAATGTGAAAAAATTGGGTTGTGCATGTTGGGTCATGTGAATGATGCTGTGAATATAGATGAATATGCAAAGTAGACAAGGGAATTTTGGGAAAATGAAATTCAGTGAATTGCATAGGTTGTTATTGAAAAAATTGGGCTAAGTGCTATGTGATGTAATGGAATGATGGCGATAGTTTTATTCGTTGGCTGAAGTCTGAGTAGTACATAATGAGTATTCATCAAACTTATCTGAATACACTAAGCATGTTGATTGTTAAATTGGGGAACATGATTGTCTTGCCGGGTATTTGTGATTGCGGCTAAAGACTAAGTAGAGGTGATCCAATTTAACTTAACGTGGTGTAGCTAATATGATTTAGTCTTTGTTGGGGATTGTATGTGTAAATGTGCAGGAACAATGTCGGGCAGACAAGATAAAGGAAAGAGCGCATCCACATCGGGCGCTGGTAGAAAAAAGAATTGGGTGGGAACAATAGTTCCAACAGCACCAGCGATTCCGCGAGCCCAACGCCGACAATACGGAACCCCGTGGGTGACTGATGAAGAAATGGTATGCAAAACACAAAGAAACCAAATACTTCCCTGAGGAGAAAAGTAGGGAGCCGGCGCACGAGAATTCAGAGAATGCGTACCAGGATTATTGCCGAGAGTGAGAACTACATGTGAAGAGCCCAGGAGTGCAATCTCCATATGATTCGGGAGTTCTATGCCCAGCCCAGGAACCCGACCCTCCGAAGTCACACCGTCAAAATTAGAGGCAAGTTGTCACCTTTAGGCCCATCAGTTAGAATGCTATATTGGGGGCGCGGGACACGGGTGCCGTATACTCCGGCAGGCGAACATAACTCCACCCCTTATGCAGATATCAGACGCACTCTATGTGAGCCCGTTCGACAGCACGGTGGAGAAGGCACAGAGGAGACTACCATCAGACAACTGCCTCTCTCAGATGAACGGGGAAGCCAGGGTTTGGCTTAAAAATTGTGTTCTGCACGATCCGGGTGCACATGACAGATGTCACCCGGGATCGAAGTGTGTGCTGGTATGCTAGCCCTGATGAAAGGAGCAGAGATAAATGTTGGGGGCGAGTGATCATCTCCGCCATGAAAGAGAGCCCGACTCCATCAAAGACACGAATGCAGGTTTGGTGGTTTACTTACCACGTTCTGAGGAGCCATGATATCGAAGAGCCTACGGACTATATCCATAAATGGATAGGCGTGCCTTGGATGTCACCAAAACCAAGGCACACGACACCACTACTCATGGGCCCAGTTCTCACACTAGCCGAACGACATGCTCGGGATGATCGATATATGGCTGCGTGTACGGAATGCATGTAGCCTCTGATTCTTGCATAGGTGGGAGGCCAGCAACGAGAAGATGAGCGTAACAGCTCGACTTAGATTACCCCCTTTGGCGAAAATGCCTGGGCTCTATGCCGAGTGGGGCCAGCTTTGTGGAGCCGATAGATGAAGATGTCCCCAGCGATGAGGAGACACGCCGTAGAGGACTCATATGTTGAGTCGGATGAAGACGGCGGGGGCGATTTGGATATAGGAGAATGAGGCAACGCACGATGAAGAAGTTGAATACTTGATTGATCAAGGAGTTTCACCACCTACCTTTTGATATGTTGAATTATGTGAACACTGAGGACAGTGTTCAGTTTTAAAAATGAGGTGGAAGTGAATTGGAAATTGCCCGTTGCTTTGTTGTTGTTTATAATGTTATGTCTCTTGTGTTGTGCATGTGAAAAATGTGACCTGTGATTTTGTGTGGTATGTTACCTTAATGTAATTCGGTGTTGTAATGAAGGTTAAGTTGTTGTGTGCTTTGTGTGGAGTTGTTGTTGTTGTTGGTTTGGTTGTGTAAATATTTTTGTTTCTTGAGGTATTGACTCTTTTAAAAAAAAATTTGAATTATTTTATGATTGGGTTTTCTCGGCTTTTGATTTTGGTGCTTTTACCGAGAATAGTCATTGAACCGAAGTCGTAAATAGTGACGTTCCCTATGATGGATGGATGACGACCGTCTTAAGAAATGTAGTGGTAGGAGTAGTTTCTTTCTTTCTTTTCTTTCTTTTGTTTGTTTCCCAAACGTGTCGCTACTTCATGGTTCGGAATTCTTGTTGGGTGTTGTACATGATATTAGATGCAAGAGTGATTCTATGAAAGCATGCCAATGTATACTTATGTTGAGATACCTAGGCCATAGAGTTGAATGGTGTGATTGAGCTTAATATTGAATTCTTGTAATTAGGCGATTGAGTTTGTGAATATGTCTTAAGTGAGCATGCATGAGTGTGAGGTGAGGTTTGATTATTCCATGCTATTGTGAAGTGTCTAGGAGCTTTTACTGGTGTGGCAGAAACGAAATGAAGGATGTGTATTGTAGGAAAGGATGTTGGCATATCATTGGTTAAACCGAAGTTTTCATTATCAAATTGAGATAATACCCCGAGAGGGTGACTTTACTTTTTTGTTTTCAGTAACTCTCATACCTACCTTGAATGTACATCTAGTTAGCCCCATTGAGCCTTTAGCCTATGTTTTCTTTCTTTGAAGAGAACAAACCGAGAGCTTAATTCCCTTCTTTTCATTAGCCATGAATTTGATCCAAAACTCTTAGCGCTCGAAATATAATTTTCCCACGGTGTCAAGTGAGGCTCGTGGAAAGGAAAAGCGGAGTGAAAGTTAAAGAAAAGGTCAAGGTGCACTTGCCGAAATTAAATAAAATAAAGATGTATAACTAATCTTTGTTATTAAGTCGAGTGTTCTTAAAGAAAGAATGAGAGGATGAAGGAAGAAACAATGCCCATAATGATGGTGGGATGTATTAAAGAGCGCTTAAGGAAGCTAGTTGTTATTATTGATTAGCCGGTATTTATAGTTCAGCAACACATTACAACCCGTTAAGTCCTACGTGATCTTACATCACGCGTCCTTATATTATTGGAAGTAATACACTAGAGCAAGCCTATAGTTCAAGACATTATGCATGAATTCTTTGGGAGAGAGAAAAATCGTCTTCATATACCTACATGTAATGCTTTGGAAATCATATGATTGCAAGTGGGAGATTCTCTTGTGTTGTGAGGCACTGTTCGTCGGTCTCAATTGACTACATGCAAGTGCACATGGTCGAACAAGTAGTAAAATGACTCAAGTAAGCCAAGTATCGATCCCACCGGGGGTTGGAGCAATTAACAACCGAATCAAGTGTCAATGAACTTTAACCCTAAAAATGCAGACAACAGTGTAAAGAAGATTTTGGGATTTTGTTTCCTAATTTATACTAAATCTAAACGAATATACAATTTGAGTCTGAACTATAGTTATGAGCATCTTTGAGAATTAGCGAACATGTGGAAGTAATTTATCGATACAATTTGATTAATCTTTCCTTCGTTTACTAGTCAAGAATTATTGCCTATCGTTCAGGAAACTTCGTATTTAACCCAACTTAAGAATCATAAACCTTCCACCTACATTTAACGCGGTAAAAAGAAATTCATGTTCTAGCCATACAAAACCCGATTCCGTAGTGCAGCTAATACGACTTTCCAGGTATATTCTCCTGAAGGTAAATCAATTCTCAATTTTCCCAAACTAAGAAAAGATCATATCTATCAATTCACAACTTTCCAATTTCTTTCTCTTTCGAGTGAAAGCTAGGACTTTTAAGATATACATTATTGGCCACACATTATTGCATTAAGAACAAGAATTAATAGAACAACACATGGAAGAAAAGATGAAAAACCAAAATGATCAATAATTACATTTCCACTACAAATGTTCTTAACCTCAACAAAAGAAGTAGGTGCTTCACTCATTTGTGGATTAAACATCATCATAAATAAATACAAGCTAGTGAATAAAGAAAGAGATGAGAAGAACCTGATTTTCGTCCCTCAACTGCCTGCCTTACGTTCTTGCTCAACTAAGTCAGAATTATTAAAAATGAACCTAAGTGTGCTATGAATTATTAAAAATGAACCTAAGTGTGCTATTTATACTAGTGGGAATTTTTCCCGGAATAACAAGCAACGTGTCACGGAGTGCATCGCGGAGCACTACCTTCGTGACACGGCACAGACGCGGACCCTTACTGGAATTCGACCCTCCAGGTATTTATGCCCAACGTGCCACGACGTGCAACGCGGGGCTTGGCCAACGTGCCATGGCTCCAACGCGCACCTTCACTGGAATTCCATGTTCCAGGTAATCATGTCCAACGTGCCATGGAGGGAACGCGGACCTTCACTGGAACTTGGCTAATTTTAATCATCCGGGCAGAATGCCTCCGCGATGGCAGCGTGACACGGCTCCATCGCGGAACCCCTTTATTTGCTGCATCTCCTTAGCCTTTTCCACTGCTCGCTTCCGAGTTCATTCCCGATTTCTCTCAACATACATCTTAGCTTCATAAAATTACATTTTTCCTGCAAAACAATGCTAATCATGTTGGTTAGTATAAATTCACATTTTAACTACAAATTACATGAGAATGCAC
>JACEIK010001073.1:69964-122407 GCA_018107945.1 Datura stramonium
CCCACGAGTCACATAACGACTCATAGTGTTCCTAATGAGTCACTAGATGACTCGTCCTATGACCTGGTGCAGAAAATTCTATTTTCTTAATTTCAACTCCCAAGTCTGATCTTAAGGCTTTCGGGGTATTACAATATCTCCCTCTTCGAAACATTCATCCTCGAATGTTGGAAAAACAAACTGAAATGCAGAGAAATGAAATTATCATACTCAAATACTGATCATATAAGCTGAAAACTGACGGAGTGACTGACTCCGAATCGAACTACATGACTGAACTGAATTCTTGAATAACACTTACATTCATTAACATGAAAGAAACTGGGGCATAATAACTGAACATGAAACTGAATAGGGTACTAAGGAGGAAACTAATACCTCTAGCTGAAACTGAATCGGAGGGGAATAGATGTGGGTATTTAGCCATCATATCTGCTTCGGCTTCTCGCGTAGCCCCCTACACATGCTGATTCCTCCATAAAACTGAAGCTACTTCTTTGTTTCTTAGCTTTCGAACCTAATGATCTAGTATTTCCACAGGAATCTCCTCAGAACTAAGACTGTCCTACAGACCTATGCTCTCCGCCGGAAAAACTAGAGCTGGGTCACCCAAGCACTTCTTTAAGAGCGATACAGGGAAAACTGGATGTACTTGAGCTAGTTTTGAGGGTAACTCTAACTTCATAGGCCATCTTTCCCACACGTCTCACAATCTGGTACAGGCCAACATAACAGGGACTAAGTTTTCCTTTCTTTCTGAACCTCATCACTTCCTTCATGGGATACACCTTCAGAAACACCTAATCATCAACTTCAAACTCAAGTTCTCTCCTCCTCACATCCGCATAGGACTTTTGGCGACTCTGAGCTGCTTTCAACTTGTCTCTTAAAAGCTAAACTTTCTCCATAGCCTTGTGGACTGAATCTGGTCCTATCATTGCAGCTTCACCAACTTCAAACCAACCAATAGACGATCTACATCTCCACCCATAAAGAGCTTCAAACGGAGCCATCTGCATGCTGAAATTGTAGTTGTTGTTATACGCAAACTCAATGAGAGGCAAACGGTCATCCCAACTACCCTTGAAGTCAATCAAATACGCTCTCAACATGTCCTCGAGAGTCTGAATAGTCTTTTCTGCCTGATCATCTATTTTCGGGTGAAAGGTTGTGCTAAGCTTGACCTGAGTACCAAGTCCCTTTTGAAATGATCTCCAAAATTGGGAGGTAAACTGGGTACCTCTATCTTTTATGATGGACAAGGGAACTCCATGAAACCGAAGTATCTCCTGAATGTACAACATAGCATAATCCTCCGCTGAATAGGTAGTTTTGACCGGTAGAAAATGAGCTGACTTAGTCAACCTGTCCACAACCACCCAAATAGAATCATACTGCCGCCGAGTGTGAGGCAACCCTGTAATGAAGTCCCCGTATTGATTTCCTGCCACTTCCAAGTAGGGATTCTAATATCATGGAGCACACCTCCAGGTTTTTGATGCTCAACCTTTACCAGTTGACAGTTCGGACACTTAGCCACAAACTCTGCTATGTCCTTCTTCATGCCATTCCACCTATAGGCTTCCCATAGGTCACGATACATCTTGGTGGCACCTTGATGTATAGAATATTTGGAACCATGAGCCTCATGCATCATCCAATCTCTCAAATCATCCACACCCGGAACATACCAACTACCCTGATATCGAAGCACGCCATCTCCCCCTTTGGAGACGACCTCTACCTTCTAATTCTGAATGGCTTCCTTCAACTTCACTAAGATAGGATCCTCATCTTTCCTAGCTTTGAACTGGGTCATCAAGGAAGATTCTGATCCACTCTGAGTAATGACACCATCATCTGTCGAGCCAACAAAACACACTCCTATAATTCATGCTAACAATTTTGAAAGTCTCGAACCTCTGAGTTGTCACATTTTATGCTTAAATCATGCTAAACACGAAAAATGGTCCAATCAACCTGAAGTTCATCTGGAATCCTATGGACACAAACCAAATATGCAATTCAATTGTTAAACACCTTTTGAACATGTTGGAATCATCAAATCACCGAATATAAGGATGTTTGGATCGAAAGTTGATCGGGGTCAATCTTAGCTTCCTTCAAGCTCATAAATCTAACCAAAGGTTCAAATCACTCCCGAATCACCTCGAGATCAATGTAAACTGCCCAATTAACTCATAAATCACCATCCATAACTAACAGAGATTTCAGAATCCAATTTGAGCTCGTTAACCTAAAACGTTGACTTTGCTCAAACCCCTCAAACTTCAAACCTTCCGAAAACCAAAAATCTCACCCAATCTTCATTAGATCTTCTTAGGAACGGTGTCATCCACCTCCGCAAGTCATAAATAACAAAATAAAGATACAAAAAGGTTAAACCTAGGGAAAAGGATCAATAATCATAAAATGACCATGCGGGTTGTTATACTTCCCGGATTGGCTACTGAATGCGCTTCCTAGACTCCTACATACCCGACACAAATGGCAGGGATAGGGAGTTACCTTGAATATACACATTTTAACCATCATTTCCATCATGGGGGAACATTCATAGGGCTTAGAGTAAGGAAATTTTTAGAATGAATCATTAAGGAGATCTAAGCTGAGTACACGGCTGACACGACACAGTCTTATGAGTCGGACATGTTGAGAGACACGACTTAACATGCATAGTGAGTTTATGAGATGAGGCTGAGACTTAGAGATTTGCAGAGTATGATTGGGATCGGTATCTGAAATGGTCATTTAGAATCCTTAAGGTCTGTACATGAGTTTGGATAGAGCGCAACTTTAACTAAGCATAAGAGAAATCATTTGAACCTACAGAAATTGGCATTCCCTAGTTATTAATGCTGAGACTCCTTCATTAGGGTACTCAAAATCTGATTCAGCTAATAGACTTATCATCTTTCCATTAACTTAAAGTTGTCGTTCTATGGCGCTCAGGTCATTATTAAGGTCGAGCTAAATCACTAATTCATGAATTTCCATTCACCTCTAAGGCTATCACTGAAAGCTCCGGACTTATATCCATTCTATACCCTTCACACAATAAATCTCATACTAAAATGCAAAAGGCATCTTGTACCTTATACAGTAGTTCTCGGAACGAGAAATCATGTAAGGTTCGATAGAAAGACTTATAACCTACCTGGAAATATATCTGAGGTTGACTGCGACCTTCTCTCGGTAACCTGTCCCGCTGAGATGGACTATTTGCTGGAGGTGTTGATCTGGTGGTTGGCGCACTGGCTCTACCCTTGCCCTGCTTGGCTGATGGGCAATTCTTGCGTATGTGTCCGGTCTCCCCAAACCCGAAACAAAAACCTAAACTTGCCAAACACTGACCCGTGTGTGTTTTACTGCATTTCAGGCATGCTGACCAGCTAGATAGGGCTGCTGGAGAGGTGGCCGGGGCACGACCGCTCTAGCCGTCTCGCTTGGCAGAAGGGCAATCTCTGTGTTTATGACTGGGCTGGCCATAATAGAAGCAAGCATCTGAACCCACCAAGAACTTTCTTAGGTGGTTCTTCCCGCAGCACCCGCAAACTGGACCAGTAATCTCCCTCACCCAGGGCTTGTTTCCCAAAACCTAAGCTAAAGACCTCCGCTGGGGTCGAGAGCGACTCCCACTACTTGACCCTTGCTGGAAACTCTCTAAGTCTTCGGTCCTAGGCCTTTTGTTCCCCCTTTCTCCCCCTTTGAACTCTCCATCCATACTCGAACTACCAAACTTAGATAGACTCCTCCTCTTGAAGTCTTGAACCCTAGTAGCTGCTGCCTCTCTGGTAGGGTTCGCTGATGTCATATACTGTTGGTTAGACTGGGCTATCATGTCCCATATCAACACTCGAAAAGCGGCTCGGAGTGTTGCATCCGTAACTTGCCAAAACATAGGATCCATTAGAGTTGGTGGGGCTAGCTGACTCCTGGTGTTGCTTTGAGGAGACATGTTTTTACACACGCGCATAGCATGAGTTAGAGGAATAGAGAGAGTTGAACTCATAGCACGAGGTAAAATCATGAAAGAAGGGAATATTTCCTAAATGTCTTTTAGCCTCTTTGTCATAAATGTGAAACGTTTCACACCCATGAAAAAGAATCTACTTAATGCGGCTTTCAGCAACCTTAGGACACTTCAAAACCTAATTCTTTAACACCAAGTTTGTCACGACCCGAACGTAGGCCCAGATCAAGACATGAGACAAAGAACCCCGAGAGACTCCAGGTCGAACCACGGCATGAACATATCAACTAACTCATTCATAGATAAGCTGAAAATCAACATAAATAAATACAGTGGAAGTCTGATAGTTTCACAACATCGGAATACAAAACTGAAAATCGAAGCTGATTACATTCTATGTTTGAGAAGCCTCTACTGCTGAAGAGTTGATGGGACAAGACCCTAACTAACTCACTAAAGTCTGAAACTGAAAGTAATAGATACAACTGAAGGAAGGGCCCTCGAATGATGAGGACTCACTACTCTGGCTGATAAGTGATAAAGCTTCAGGTTAGACTAATAACGAGGCTGAGCATGAATATCCAAGCATGTATCATGAAATGACATACCGTAGAGTATGTGGTCATTACGTGGAATGTACCGAGTATGTAAGGTAAGTAAAACCACTAAGTAAGTAAAATCATAAATCATGCATATCGTAAAAACATAATCAAGATAAGATTTTGAGAGTAAGGCTTGCATGCTATTTTCTGAAAACATAATATGAGGAGCCTTGGGCTCAAACCATACCACATGTTGAAATACTGTTGGAGTCTAGACTCCAAAATCCATGTGGTTAGCTAATAACATGAAATTTAGATAAATCATGAAACATACTTTATCATATGGGCTTGCCCAAACTTAAACATGTTTGAAATAGACTTTGATTAGACATGCGTAAATTTGAAATCATACTTTCTTCAAATACCATTCATTATAATTGGAAACATGGATCATAATCTCAATTTTCATGAATTCTTTTATGATTGGGCATCATAATTTATTAAACTTGAAAACATAACTTATAATTGAAAACATTGTAGAATATGTCTATAAATCATAATTCAACATTAGAAACATGCTTAGATCATACCCATGATTGAAAATTAGAGAGTTCACATATTTGGTAAAAACCCCATAGATTTATCAATTAGAATTTGCATGATTTGAGAGGGGATTGTTCATGGGTGTGGATAATTACATCCATTCATTACCCGACATACCTTGAAGGATCTGATTTCACAAATCCCTTGATTTCCCAATGGAAATTTGGGGAAGAACCTTGAAGAAGATAGGTTTGATCACTCTTTAAACCTCTAAGCTTGCATGCATCAATTGGAATAGGCTTAGAATGACTTAACCCTTCTTAAAACACACTTTTCTAAGCTTAAAATGACGTAGTATAGGCCTTATAAAGTTAGGAATTATGAAAATCCCTTAATAAATTCGTAGGGAAAAACATACTGACAGTCCCAACAAGGGACTGGAAGACTCATGCCCACTGACCATGACTCGTGGTCACCTTCTCGTTATCAACACTAGGAACTTGCCTTCCTTGTTCACCATAGGGGACACCACGACTAGTGGTGTAACCAATGATTTGTGGTGATGACCCGTTAGGTACACTGCCTATTTTCCTTCATCCTTCAAACCACCCTTGACCACGATTGACCTAACGAATTGTGGTGCTTACCACGACTCATGGTCACACCCGTGGTCACCCCAAATCTAAAAATTCCAATCATGGCCAAACTCCTCCCCACGAGTCACATAATAGCTTGTGGTGTTCCTTACGGGTTACTGGACGACTTGTCTTGTGACATGGTGTAGAAAATTCTTTTTTCTCCTTTTCAACTCCTGGGTCTGATGTTAGGCTTTTGAGGTATTATAGACTTTCTGAGGATGAATCCTCTAGAGTTTCTCTGGTCGAAGGTGGACAAGGATCTGTATGAGTTTACTGATGAAGCTTAGAAAATCACCTAGATCATGGGGGTGATAGGGGAGGAGTGCGCAGATTTATCCTTTTATTAGTTGAAAGGGGTTGCACATATCTAGTTCAGATAGTGGAATGATGGTAGGGCAGTCGGAGCAGAGTTCCACACCGCGTTTCTGGATCGGTTCTTCCCCTGTGAGATAAGGGAGATAAAAGCAACTAAATTTGTCAATTTGAGACAGAACAACATGATGCTCTAGGAGTATGCTCTAGAGTTCACCCGCCTATCCAAATATGCACCTGAGATGGTGGCATACCAGAGGGCTCGAGTGAGTCAGTTTGTTCATGGGATGCAGACTATTTGGTCAAAGATTTTCGGACCGTGATGCTTTATCAGGACATTGATTTCTCATTAATAGTTCTATATGCCCAGTAGATGGAGGTGGTGCAGGTGAGTGAGAGGGAGAGAGAGGCCAAGAGGGCTAGAACTGATAGCCTTGGATTCTCTCAGCAGAGACCTAGTGGTGGGCACCGTCAGCAGTCCCACCAGAGATCATCAACTCTAGCGCCATCAGTAGCATTTTCACCATCTAGATCTAGGTGTAACCAGAGGGGATGAGCATCAGGCTGTCGAGGTCAGGGGAGTATATCTGTGGTGCCCAGTATTCCAGCTTGTGAAAAGTATGGCTGAAGACACACTGGTCAGTGCTTAGCAGGTACATGTTCTTGTTTTGGTTGTGAGAAGATCTAACATATTCTTAGAGATTGCCCAGCAGCTAGACTGGGCCATGGTAGAGGCTGAGACCCAGCCACTAGTTCAACAGCCCCACCAACATGCTCATTTCATTAGGGAACCTCCACTAGTACAAGTTGTGGTCAGCGTCAGAATAGATTCTATGCCCTCGTGCCCCGCCAGGAGCAGGAGGTCTCTCCAGTGTAGTCACTAGTATGTTACGAGTATTCCACCTTGATGTATATTAATTATTAGATCAAGGGGCCACTTTATCTTTTGTGATGCCCTATGTTGATAGTAGTTTTAGAGTCAGTCCCAAAACCCTATCAGAACCCTCCTCGGTCTCTACTCTGGTCGGTGATTTAATTATAGCTCAATGGGTATATACAAACTGCCCTATCATAGTCCTTCAGAAAGTCACCTCAGAAGATTTAGTAGAGCTAGCCATGACAGATTTTGATGTTATCTTTGGAATGGATTGGCTACATGCATGTTATGCCTAAGTAAATTTTATAACACGTGCAGTAGTGTTCCAGTTTCCGGGTGAGCCAGTCCTAGAATGGAAGGGTAGTTCAGCTGTGCCTGTAGGTCATTTCATTTCCTACCTTAAGGATAGAAAGATGATCTATAAGGGTTGCGCATTCCATCTAGTTAGTGTTAAGGATGCTACATATGAAACCCTGACTATCCAGTCAGTTCCTATAGCGTATGAATATCCAGAAGTGTTCCCAGATGATTTACCGATTTCCTCCCGAGCGGGAGATCGATTTTCATATTGTACTTCTTCCTGATACGCAACCTATATCTATCCCCCCTATAGAATGGCTCCAGTGGAGCTAAAAGAGTTGAAGGAGAAGTTGAGGGACCTTTTATACAAGTGTTACATTAGACCAAACAAATCCCCTTGGGGTGCATCAGTTCTTTTTGTCCGGAAGAAGGATGGTTCCCTTCGGATGTGCATTAATTACTGGCAGTAGAAAAAGGTTACCATTAAGAACAGGTATCCTCTCCCCAGAGTTGATGACTTTTTTTACCAGCTTTAGGGTGCCAAATATTTCTCAGAGATAGACCTCAGATCCGGGTATCATCAGCTCAGGGTTCGGGAGAGTGACATCCTGAAGACAGCCTTTAGGACTTGGTATGGTTAATATGAGTTTGTAATTATGTATTTTGGACTAGCGAATGCTCCTGTAGCTTTTATGGATTTGAAGAACAGGGTGTTGAAGTCATATTTAGATATGTTCGTGATTGTGTTCATAGATGGCATTCTCATACACTCTCGGAACAAGGAGGAGCATGCCGCTTATTTGAAGGTGGTGCTACAGACTATTAAGGATTGCCAGTTATATGCTATGTTCAACAAATTTTAGTTTTGGTTAAACTCAGTAGCATTTTTGGGTCATGTGGTGTCAAGTGAGGCTGTGCAGGTGGACTCTCAGAAGATACAAGCGGTGAAGAATTGGCCTAGGCCAGTGAGTTCTTCGGATATCAGGAGTTTCCTAGGCTTAGCAGGTTACTACAGGAGGTTTGTGGAAGGATTTTCATCCATTGCAGCACAGTTACCTAAGTTGACCCAGAAGAAAGTGAAGTTTCAACGGTCGGAGGCTTGTGAGAAGAGCTTCCAAGAGCTTAATACTCGGCTCACCTCAGCACTAGTGTTGACCCTACCTGAGGGTACCGATGGGTTTATGGTATATTGTAACGCCTCGAGGATCGGTCCTAGTTGTGTATTAATGCAGCACAGTAAGGTTATAGCCTATGCTTCCAGGCAGTTGAAGGTCCAAGAGAAGAACTATCCGACTCACGACCTTGAATTGGTTCTGGTAGTATTTTCCTTGAAGATTTGGAGACACTATCTATACGGGGTCCACATGGATGTGTTTACGGACCATAAAATCCTACCGTACGTGTTTATCCCAAAGGATCTAAATCTACATAAGAGAGGTGGTTGGAGCTTTTGAAAAATTACGATATGAGTGTCCTTTATCATCCGAGCAAGGCTAATGCGGTGGCAGACGCTCTTAGCAGGCTTTCCATGGAGAGTTTGACCCATGTAGATGAGGAGAGGACAGGGTTAGTGTAGGATGTGCATCGTCTTGTATGATTTGGAGTTCGTCTAATTGACTTGACGGATGGTGGTGTCATTGTTCTAAATGGATCAGAATCTTCCTTGGTGATAGAGGTCAAAGATAGACAAGATGAGGATCCTATTTTAGTAAAGTTGAAGGGAGTCGTTTAGAATCAGAAGGTGGAGGTCTTCTCCCAAGAGGGAGATGGTGTACTATGATATCAGGCTCATTTGTGTGTATCGGGAGTTGATGACTTGAGGGAGCGGATGTTACATGAGGCTCATGGTTCCAGATATTCTATACATCTAAGTGCCACCAAGAGGTACCGTGACCTACAGGAAGTCTATTAGTGCAATGGCATAAAGAATGACATAGCAAAGTTTGTGGCTAAGTGTCCGAATTGTCAACAGCTGAAGGTTGAGCATCAAAGACCCAGAGGTGTGCTTCAAGACATTAGCACTCCTACTTCGAAGTGGGGGGAAATTAATATGGACTTCATTACAGGGTTGCCTCGTACTCGTCGACAATATGAATCTATTTGGGTAGTCTTAGACAGGTTGACTAAAGTAGCTCATTTTATACCGGTTAAAACTACCGATTTAGCGGAGGATTATGCTAAATTGTATATTTGGGAGCTAGTTCAGTTGTATGGAGTGTCCTTTCCCATCATATCAGATAGAGGTACGCAGTTTACATCCTAGTTTTGGAGGTTGTTTCAGAAAGGACTTGGTACTCAGGTTAAGCTTAGCATATAATTTCACCCGCAAAGTTATGGTCAGGCTGAGCGGACCATTCATACTTTTGAGGACATGTTGAGAGTGTGTGTTATTGACTTCAAGGGTAGTTGAGATGATCATTTCCTCTCATTGAGTTTGCATATAACAACAACTACCATTCCCACATTCAGATGGCTCCGTATTAGGCTCTTTATGGGCGGAGATGTAGATCGCCTATTGGTTTCTTTTAAGATGGTGAAGCTGCGTTGATAGGTCCAGATTCAGTCCATGAGCCTGTGAAGAAGGTTTAACTTATAAGGGAAAGGTTGAAAATAGCCCAAAGTCACCAAAAGTTCTATGCGGATGTGAGAAGGAGAGAGCTTGAGTTTGAAGTCGATGATTGGGTGTTTCTAAAGGTATCTTCCAAGAAGGGAGTGGTGAGATACGAAAAGAAAGAGAAAATCAGTCCCCGTTATGTTGGCCCATACCAGATTGTGAGACAGGTTGGCGAGGCATCGTATGAGTTGGAGTTGCCCCTAGATTTGGCTTCAGTGCATCCGGTGTTTCATCTGTCACATTTGAAGAAGTGGATTGGTGATCCAACTTTGGTTGTCCCGGTGGAGAGCGTAGGTGTGAAGGATAGCCTCAACTACAAAGAGGTTCCAGTGGAAATACTTGATCTTCAGGTTCAAAAGCTAAGAAACAAAGAGGTAGCTTCAGTAAAGGTATTGGGGAGGAATCAGCATGTTGAGGGAGCTACATGGGAAGCCGAAGCAGATATTATGGCTAAATACCCGCATCTATTCCCTCCCAGCTCACTTTCAGCTTGAGGTATCAAGTTCCTCCCGAGTACTCTATTCAGTTCCATGTTTAGATCATGTGCCCCAGGTTCTTCCATGTTAATGTATGCATGTGTAATTCAGTAATTCAGTTCAGTCATATAATTCAGTTCGGAGTCAGTCACTCCATCAGTTTTCAGCTTTGAATGTTCAGTATTTGGTATGACAGTCCTAATTCTCAACTTTTCAGTATGTTTATCCACATTCGAGGATGAATGTTCCAAGGGGAAAATATTGCAATACCTCGAAAGCCCTAAGATTAGACCTAAGGGTTGAAACGGAGAAAATAGAAATTTCTACACCAAGTCACAAGATGAGTTGTCCAGTGAACTTTGAGGTGCACCACGAGTCATTAGTTGACCTATGGAGTGAAGGGAGAGTTGGCTGGTTTTTGAAATTTTGGGTTGACCATGAGACAAGCCACGACTCGTGGTCAGGGTAACGAGTCATGGAGGAAACCATGGTTAGGAGCCAATTTGAAGATGGAAATTTTGGGCAGTGAACCCAACGACACGTCATCACGAGTCGTCCCTCAATCAACGAGTCGTCCAGTCCCTCATTGGGACTGACAGTCTATTTTTCCTTACGAATTTATTAAGGGCTTTTTCATAATTTCTAAATTCCTAAGACCTAAACTACACCATTTTAAGCCCAAATAAGTGTGTTTTAAGAGGGTTTAACTCATTCTAAACCTATCCCTCTCCATGCATGCAAGCCTAGAAGTTTCTAAGGGTGATCAAGCTTAGAAATTCATCAAGTCTTCTCCAATTCCTTTGGAAATTCAAGAAGTTTCAGAAATCAGAAGTACCAAGGCATATAGGGTTATGAATAGGTGTATCCATCCACTCCCATGCCCAATTACTTCTCTAATTCATGGACATTCTTGTTAATGAATCTATGGGGTTTTAACCCAATTTATGAATTCTCTAAGTATATATCATGGGTATAATCTATTCATGCTTCTAATGTTGAATTTTGATACATGGGAATGTTTTATAATGTTTTCAAAGTTTTACAAATTATGATGTCCAATTATGAAAGTTCATGAAAAGATGAGATTATGATCTATTTTCCAAGAATGATGAGATATATATGATGAAAGTATGATTTCAAATTTCCTATGTCTACATTCATGTTTTTGAATGTCAAAGTCTATTTTAATTATGTTTAAGTTTGGGCAAGCCCATATGATCAAGTATGTTTCATGATTTATTCAAGTTCATGTTATTAGCTTACCACATGGATTTTGGAGTCTAGACTCCCACTCTTTCAGTTTGTGGTGTGGTTAGAGCCAAGCATATCATGTTATGATTTCAGATTATACATGTAGTATTATGATTCAGCTTCGTCACTAGATGATGGTTCAGCTTCATTGAAAAACGATGGAGAGCATATGCATATTTTTGGGAGTAGTATCTAGCACCGAGTAGGCTAAGGGTCAGTCAAGCCTGTGTCTTAGAACTACATGCCAACGTAGGTATGTTTAGATAATTTGGGACCTCCCTTGTGAGTTTTCCTTGCCCCCAAGGGGCCTTCAACTTGATATCAATATCATGGTAGCGCCCTTAGACCTGACAAGGCTTTGGACGGCTCTGCCCACTAGAGTGTAATTGACCACATAAGCTCTATCATTGTAATGTCGGTTATATGATGAGTCTCCCATTGTTCCTCATAATTTTAGTTATGCATGTTCATCAGTGATGATGTTATGTTTATAGCAAGTTTGACCTAATGTTCAGTTTTACTTCTGACTAATCAGTTTCAGTTTTGGATCATTCGATTCAGTTATGTTTAAATCATGTTTTCAAATAGGAGAATGCAAGCCCTACTCGTAGACTCTTATGATGAAATGTTTTATGA
The DNA here is from genome assembly GCA_018107945.1 of Datura stramonium. Classification (NCBI taxonomy): domain Eukaryota; kingdom Viridiplantae; phylum Streptophyta; class Magnoliopsida; order Solanales; family Solanaceae; genus Datura; species Datura stramonium. The sequence goes on from JACEIK010001073.1 coordinate 82,148, forward strand.
TGCACATGATTTCTGTTTTTTACTTACCTCGCATACTCGTTATATTCCATGTACTGACCGCATACTTTATATTATATCATTTCATGATATAGGCTCCAACATTCAAGTTCAGCCCCGCTGTTAGCCTGATCCTCAGAGTAGTATCTCCCAGCCAGAGTTGGTGAGTCCTCATCCTTCGAGGACCCTTTTATCAGTTTTATTCAGTATCTTCAGTTTCAATTTTAGTGAATTAGTTGTGGTCTTGTCCCATCAACTCATCAGTATGTAGAGGCTTTTTATACATGGTATGTCTTTGGTTTCAGATCGATCTGATGTATTTAGATATTCAATGATATCAGATTTTAAGACTCCCACTATTTTATATATGTTTGACTTTCGCATTATTATGTTGAATTTAGATGTTATGTTCATGCCATGGATCGACTTGGAGCCTCTCGGGATTTTTTGTCTCGTTTCCCAATTCGAGCGTATGTTCGGGTCGTGACATAAGGTAATATGGCATGCCTTTCTTTGAGTCTTTTCTGGAGCTATTTTGAGAGGTACCGCAAAAAAATTTGGGATTTGGAATGAAAATGAAAAAATTAGGCATTTGAAATTAGATATGTAGCACTCTCTTGCATACATTGTATATTCCCTATTTGGCCTGTGAATTCGCATGCTCGTGGCTTGTGAATTCACATGCTCTGGTGTCTTGAGTCAAAATCTTGTGTTGGTAATGACTTGTGTGGAATCTTCGGGTGTAAGGCCTTGTGTGTTAAGAATCTTTGTGAATCTCATGCATCTCTTCTTGTCTAGAACTTGCCCTAAGTGTGACTCAAGGTAAAATCCTAGATGTAGCTGCACTTAGAACATGATTTTAGGCTTTCATTTGACTAGTCACTCTACCAAAAATCACCTCCGAAAATGTCTTCCTTTGCTAGCCAATGTTGAGCCTTTTGGGCTGTTTATTCTTGGAAACCACATTATAAGCCAATGTCCCTGTTTGATCCCCTCCTCTTGGCACCCATCCTCTGTAATTGCTAGTGGTGAGATAATGAGAATAATGGGGGCTGAAAGCCCAAAGACATTGGGAGATATAAGGAAATCAGTGAGAAAGAGGCAAAGATTCTATGTTTGAGGGCTTTCAATAAAAGGGGAAATATGAGAAGCCTAAATTTGAGGTAGCACCAAATTGTGAAAAATAAAAAAGGGATGAAATGATGAGTTGAGAAACCTTAAGGTACCAAAAGAGAAAAGAAAAGTGAAATAGTGTTACCTCTTGCTTAGACAAGGCTTAATGTGATAGCCAAAACAGCTACAAGGAAGGTATTTGAGAAATAGAAGATAAAAATTGTTGCAAAAGGAGGAATAAGGTGGAGTGATATAAAAAGTTAGATGGGAAGGGTTAAAGTGTTCACATAAAGGCATTAAGGAGGTTCTAGTAACTAGAGCCAAATAATTGTTCTACTATTATCCCTAGCCTTCATCATGACCCGCAAGTCCTAATTTATTTTGAGTGTAGTTGCTCTACATTAGTGGAGAATTACACGAAAGGAAGCCTATGGATCAAGTTGTGTGCATGAAGATTTCTTTTGGGGGAGTGAGTGTGATCATCTTTTTCTATAATCCCTTATATGTGCATTGATTCATGATAAAGAAAAGGGATTCTCTCTTGTGGTGAGTGGAATCATTTCCTTTTGAGGACACACTTGCATTGAGGTAAAGGTGTGATTGAGGCATGAGTAGTGTAAGCTCTATTGGATGTGCAGTGATTACGAATTGAAATTCTATATGTATTTGATTAGATAAGCGATGCCGTTATTTTAAAAAATGAAAGCATTTGTGAATCATGCCTGTGAATTGTGGTTGCCTCTGGAATCTTTTCCACATTTTTAAGGGGAATTTCTTCTCTTTTTATATGAGTTGGTGAGCATTTTTGGGTTGTCATAGATTAAGTGGTCATTGATGCATAAACTCTTGTGGAGTGGCATGTAATTCTGTTTGCTTGACTGATAAGTTGCATTACTTGAGGAAAAGCAATGGTTAAACTTTGAGGGTTTGATGAGTTGGTAATTTACCAACTGGTTAGGCTCTTAAGCATGAGTTTTGGCTTAGTTTTCAAGTCATTTAGATGAATTTTATTCCCTTTTTGCCTTTTTATGTGTAGGTATATGAGATGAACAAAAAAGAGCATGAATTGGAGTAAAAAGGATGAATTCAGGTGAACACCGGTGCTCCACCGGAGGATACCGGTGAAAAGCCGGTCAATTGCAAGCAACCACTGGTTTGAGGAGAAAATACAACCGGAGCCCCGCGGACATCAACCGGCGACTTGTCGGTGCCATCGCCGACAGGTGCTGGATCTTACTAGACCAAAGACAAAATTAACCGGTGGATCGTGGATGGAAACTGGTGAATCGCAAAAGGCATCACTGAAAGGTCCTGGAGTGAAACTGGATTGTAGAAGAGAATGAATGGCAGCTCGCGGATTGCGACCGGCGAACTGCCGATCCCATCGCTAGTGAAAAAATGTTGGAACAGGGGCAATTACATCTAGCATTGAAAAAGAGGATATTAGTTGCCCTATTTTTATATATAGTCCAGAAGAAAGTATTCTATACATATCTTTGAACATTCCTTTTGCTTTGAAAAGAAAAAACCCCATTGGAGAAGAAATTTGAATATTGCTCTCTCATATTTTCATCTTCTTCCTTAGCAAGGTATAACCATTTTTGCAGACATATTTTGAGTTTGATTTTTCTTTCTCTTATTAATGAAATCATTGAGTATATTAATGAATATGCTCTTTAATTTATTAATTATGAGTAGCTAAATCATTAGCTAGAGGTGTGTGATGATGGGTGTTTAATTAGATTGGGTATTTCTAGATTAATCTTAATATTTCTTAATTAGTGTAAATCCGTTTAATTCTCTTCAAATTATAATTGATCGCCCATAGTTGCAAATATGAGTTTGGTTTTCTTACTTGATTTTGGCTTGAAAAAGAAGAATTAAGTATTGGGGGAGAATTTGATAATGAGAATGGATGTGATTGTGTGGGGATTGGGCTAGAAATCCCATATTCATAATCCGAATTAGTAGTTAATGGCTAGAAATAATTAGCTACTAACCCAAAAAATATTGGGATAGTTGCGTGTTGTGTTGAGGTTTGAAAGGACTCGAGAAAAAGACATCCAAGAGGTTGAAAAACATCAGGTGTCATCTCGTTCAAAGTTATGTACACTTACTTGCCATAATTTGATGATATAGCATATCCCCATTTGATTAATACCCCATCTATACCACACCTCTAGTCTTCACTCATCATTGTCTCTTAATTTTGGTTATTTTGCTATTTTGACTAGCTGAGTTAGCATCCACAATATTATTGACTGCATTTTCCCCCTAAAAATTTACTGTTTTATTTCCCTTGATTTGGTGGGAATTAATTCAAATTTCCTAAACAACGCTTTTGCAAATCATTCACTAGTCTCTGTAACAACTAAAAGTTAAACACAACAATTACTCTAATCCTAAGTCGTATTCCCTGGCAACGACACCACTTTCTAATAATGCTCAAACTCACACTCCTGATAAAGCATGATGCGAGCGTTGTCAATAAAGAATCCAACAAAGGTTGGGGTCGATCCCACGGGGAATACGGTCAGAATGTAGAATAATTCTAGAATTTAAGCTTTTAAGTATGTTATCTCCAAAAAAAGGGTTTTATAAAAGCAATTATAAGACAAGGTTGAGAATTGGTTGTTTTTTTATCAGTATTATGCAATTAACTAGTGTAAGTATTTCCCATAGATTCATAACTAATTTTACACTTGTAATCTATCCCAATGCTTACTTGTAGAACTTGATAACTAGGATTCATTCAAACGATTAGTTCATCCCTATTGGATGACTATACTCAATCACTGGGTAAGGTCTCATGAGAGATTTCAATTCAAATGTTATCAAATTTGTCTCAAATTAACTATTCTACAACCGTAGCTCAAGTCATACAATGACCCATAAAGATCAAGGCTTTGTTGTAATTCTCTTTTCCTAAACTCTACTTCTCTAGGTTCAAGCAACTAAAGAATTCAGGCAAGTCCTAAGTGCGCTCTGTTAAGAAACATTAAAGATGAAGAGAATATAATAGGAGCGTTTAGCATTGATTTAGAATCACTTTGTGCATACCCTAGTTTGTTAATTCACTATTGTTCCCACAACCCTCGTTGTGGAGGTTTTAGCCTCTCATAATTGTATAGTTATTAGCATTCATAGAAAAATACATAATTAAATACTTACAAAAATGATTAAAAGAAAACATGTTTGATATTACAGGAATTGATGATGAATAATTCAAGAATAAGGAAGAAAATCAAAGCAAGAAAATCTCCAAAACTTGAATTAAAACTTTAACAACAACTCATCTCTCAATAGTTTTGCATAAGAAAACTTCAATCTGCAGCTCCCTCTACTAAAAATAACCTAAAAAGTATTTATACAAATAATTGAAACCTTCTCCTAAGTAAATAGGGAAGCTACCAAAAACTATCGCCGCCTTCACTTACAACTGGTAACAGGATTGTATGGGTCGTACCTTGACTCGTACATTGGCTAACTTCTACAGAATCTGGCTAAGTGTTGAAACATGGTAAGACTCGCACAAAGAACCTACGAGTTGTACAATCTTCCCGTGGCTTGAACTTGCACTTGCTGGCATCCTCTGTTAACTTCTAGGATGGCTTGGTATGACTCGTACCTCAGTTCCACAATCCATGACTCTTTCTCGTACCTTGAGACCTATCAGCATTCTCTTATTCTGAACTTTTCCATGGTTCCTTGGTATGGTTTTTTAGTAGATCTCACGACTCGTGATTCTACCCGTACCAGGACACTTGGCCTATGCATCTTTGGATCGTCCGTCAACCCTGTGCATCTCAGTCAATCCTGTGCATCTCATTGGATCGTCCGTCCTTTCTTGGGGCATCTCTGGTACTCGGCTGATTTCCTCAGCAACGTTCGGCAGGACAAGTGATTTTTCGAAACGACAACCTATCACTTCTTTCGTTGTCATCACTGCCTCACCTTCCTTACTTCCAAACTTCAGGCAACGGATCCCCAAAATGGGTTATTACTAGCCCCAGTGGGTTGTTGCACTTGCTCGTTGCCTCTGAACCATACCCAACGCTTTACTGGACTCCACTTAACAACTTCTTACGAGGTGAACTAAGTACTAAAATGAGGCATACAACGAGTCATTATTTCCCATAAATGTTTTTCCCTTGAGTCGTTTTGTGATTTGGTGAAATTTCCTCTATTTTCTCTAATTCAACCCTCAGGTCTGTCTTAGAGACTTTTGGGGTGTTACATTATCTCCCTCTTGGGACCATTCATTCTCGAATGTAGATTAAGTATACTGAAAAGCTAGGTAAGGAACCTCAATCCCAAAACTGAACAATTAAAGTTGAAAACTGATGGAGTGACTGACTTCGCACTGGAATACATGACTGAACTGAATTCATGAAATGTACATGCATGCAACAACATAAAAGGAACTTAGAGACATGAACATGATATGAAACTGAATTGACTACTAAGGAGGAAATTGATACCTCATGCTGGAACTAAGCTGGAAGAAAAAAAGATGCGGGTATCTAGCTATCTTATCTACTTCGGCTTCCCACATAGCTCCCTCAATAAGATAATTTCTCCACAACACCTTCACTAAAGCTTCTTTCGTGCTCCCAACTCCTAAATTTGACGATGAAGGATCTCAATCGGAACCTTCTCATAGGTAAGGCTATCTTTCACACCTATGTTCTCCATCGGAAGAACTAAGGTCGGGTTACCGATGCACTTCTTTAATAGCGATACATGGAAAACTGGATGCACCATAGCTCACTCCGCTGGTAGCTCCAACTCATATGCCACCTTGCCAACTCACCTCAGAATCCTATAAGGACCAACATATCAGGGACTAAGCTTCCATTTCTTTCCAAACCACATAACTCCCTTCATGGGAGACACCTCCAAAAACACCCAATCATCAACCTCAAACTCAAGCTCCCTCCGTAAAACATCCGCATATGATTTCTGACCATTCTGAGCTATTTTCAGCCTTTTCTCTAATAAGCTGAACCATTTACATAACCTCTTGAACTGAATCTGGCCCTATCAATATAGCTTCGCCTACTTCAAACCATCCAATAGGTTATCTACACCTCCGTCCATAAAGCGCCTCAAACGGAACCATCTGAATGGTGAAGTGGTAACTATTATTGTAAGCAAACTCGATAAGAGGCAAGTGATCATCCCAACTACCCTTGAAATCAATCACACACACTCTCAACATATCCTCAAAAGTCTAAATAGTCCTCTCAGCCTGGCCATCTGTCTGCGGATGAAAAGTTATGCTAAGCTTTACCTAAGCACCAAGTCCCTTCTGAAATAATTTCTAAAACTGAGAGGTGAACTAAGTACCCCTATCTAAAATTATGGGATGAAGGACTTCGTGCAACCAAACTAACTCCTGAATGTGTAGTCTATCATAATTATAAGCTTAATCAGTAGTTTTTACCATTAGAAAATGGGGTAATTTGGTCAACCTGTCTACAATCACCCATATAGAGCCATACTGTTGGCGTGTATGAGGCAAACCTGCAATGAAGTCCATATTGATCTCTTCCCACTTTCAAGTAGGAAATATCATATCCTGAAGCATAACCCCAAGTATTTGATGTACAACCTTCACCTATTGGCAACTCGAAAACTTAGCCACAAACTCCGCTATGTCCTTTTTCGTGCTATTCTACTAATATACTTCCCGTAGGTCACAGTACATCTTGGTGGCACCTGGATGGATAGAATACTGAGAGCCACGAGCCTCGCTCAACATCCGCTCTTTCAAGTCGTCCATAACTGGCACATACAATTGGCCCTGATATCTGAGTACAACATCTCCCCCTTGGGAGAAAACCTCCACTTTCTAATTTCAGACCGCTTCTAACCCATTATGAACAATGACACCACCATCCATCGAATCAACAAGATGAACCCCTAAACGAGCAATCCTATGGACATCCTTTTCCAACTCCTTTCTCCCATTCTCGACAAGAGATACTCTCCATGGAAAACCTGCTAAGAGCATCTGTGACTACATTGTTCTTGCCTGGATGATAAAGGATGCTCATGTCATAGTCCTTGAGAAACTCTAGTTATCTCCTTTACCGCAAATTCAGGTCCTTTTGAGTGAACACATACTGAAGGCTCTTGTGGTCTGTGAACACATCTTCAAGGAAAACACCACAGCTGCCAACTCTAGGTCATGCATCGGGTAATTCTTATCATGAGTCTTATGTTTTGTAGAGGCATATGTAATCACCTTACCATGATGCATCAACACGCAACTAAGACAAACCCTAGAGGCATAACAATACACAACAAAACTATCCATGCCCTCTAGTACGGTCAATATTAGGGATGAAGTGAGTCAAGTCTTTAACTCCTGAAAACTCTTCTCACAAGCATCTGACCACTGAAATTTGACCTTCTTCTGGGTTAACTTAGTCAACGGTGCCGCAATGGATGAAAATCCCTCTACTAACCACCTGTAGTAGCCAGCTAATAAAAAAATCCTAATATCAGTAGGACTAAGTGGTTTAGCCCAATTCTTCACCGCTTCTATCTTTTGACAGTCCACCTGCCACTCTCTAGACACTACATGGACTAAAAATGCTACTGAGCTCACCCAAAACTCATACTTGCTAAATTTAGCAAATAGCTGGAGATCCTTGAGAGTCTGCAACACAATCCTCAAATGAGTGGCATGCTCCTCCTCGCTCCGAGAGTATATGAGAATATCATCTATGAAGACAATCACGAACATATCTAAATACTACTTGAACACCATGTTCATAAAATCCATAAAAGTTGCAGGAGAATTCGTTAGTCCAAAAGACATAACTATGAACTTATAGTGACCATACCAGTCCTGAAGGCTATCTTTGGAATGTTTCTCTTATCTAACTCTGAGATGATAATAGCTGGATCTGAGGTATATCTTTAAGAAGCGCTTAGCACCCTGAAGCTAGTCAAACAGGTCATCAATCCTGAGAAGGGGATACTTGTTCTTGATTGTGACCTTGTTCAACTATCGATAACCAATGCACATTCTAAGGGAACCATCCTTCTTCCAAACAAAGAGAACTGGAGCACCCCATTGGGATTTACTAGGCTTGATGAAACCCTTATCGAGGAGATCCATCAACTGTTCTTTCAACTCCTTTGGCTCGGTTAGAGCCATTATATAAGGAGGAATGGATATAGGCTTCATATTAGGGAGAAGGTCAATACCAAAGTCAATCTCCCGCTTGGGAGGGACTCCTACTAGATCATCTGAAAACACCATTGGATACTCACACACAACAGGGACGGGCTGAAAAGTCGAGGTCTCAAACATAAAATCCTTGACCTGAACTAGATGATACACACAATCCTTAGAAATCATCTTCCTGGCCTTGAGATAAGAAACAAAGTGACCTATAGGCACAACTAAACAACCTTTTCACTCAAGGACTGGCTCTCCCAAAAATCGGAACTCTACCGTATGGGTTCTGCAATTGATCGAGGCATAACATGCATGAAACTAATCCATACCGAATATAACATTGAATTTGGTCATATCTAACTCCATTAAGTCAGCTAAGGTGAATTTCTAAAGAATTGTGATAGGCCAATTTTGTACACCCGTTGAGCTAAAACTAACTCACTGATAGGAGTAGAGACTGAGAACGATTTTGATAAGATTTCGGGACTGACTCCAAAACTAACAGCAACATAAGGAGTCACAAAAGACAAGGTAGCCCCTAGATCTAACAATTTGTACAGTTTAAGATGGAATACTCATAATATACTAGTGACCACATCGGGAGAGATCTCCTACTCCTAGTGAGAAGGTAGTGCATAAAACCTGTTCTAGCGTTGATTGCCACCTGCACTAGAAGAGGTGCGCTACTGAAGTGGGTGAGCTGCTGAAGTAGTACTTGGGGCGCGACCTCTGATTTCGCCCTGTCTAGCTGACGGACAGTCTCTAAGCCTGTGTCTGGGCTTACCATACCCGAAAAACCATCTATACCAACCAAGAACTCTCTAGGATGGTTCTTAACACACCTCTTACAAGATGGGAAAATTTTCTCCCCTATCCTCTAGAGCCTAGCACTCTACCTCTCTGATCATGCCTAGTCTAGACGTGACACTGGCTGTCGATGGAGCTGGGGATGATGACCTATGGTGAGACTGTAGGCGATGTCCACCACCAAGCCCCTGTTTGAATTATCCATAGCTCCCTGTCCTAGCCCTCATGGCCTCTCTCTCCTTCTCCTTCATCTGCTCCGCCTCTATCTGTTGGGTGTATTTGACCAACTAGGAGAAATCTAGGTCACCGTTTAGTACGGCGGTCTTGCACTCTTTGACCAGTGAATCTGCTACTCCATTCACAAACTTTCTCATATGAGCCCTTTGATCTGCAACTATCTCTGGCGCATAATTAGACAATCGAGTAAACTCCAAGGCATACTCCTGGATGGTTCTGTGGTTTTGCTTCAAGTAAATGAACTCCGCAGCCTTTGCCTCCCTCAACTCCCTAGGAAAGAACCTGTCCAAGAAAGCAGTCACGAACTCATCCTAACTCACGAGAACTACTCCCACTTCCCTACTCTCCTTCCACTAACAGAACCATATGTGAGCAACCCTCTTTAACTGAAAGGAGGCTAGGTCAGCACTCTCTTCTCTGATTACCTCCATAATTTGGGTGATCTTCTGCACCTCTTTAATAAACTCATGCGACTCCCATCCACCATCGACACCAGAAACTCAAGTGGGTTCATCTTGGGAAAATACCTTACTCTAGCCGTTGTTGCATTCCCATTCTGCGATCAGGGGCCACTGCCTTTTGGTTGACCTGAGCGGTCATGGCCTGTGCCAATATCTAAAATGCCACCCTAAACTCAATATAAGTGACCTGCTCGGGCAACGGATCTGCTGGAGCTGGTGGGGCCGGCTGATAGCCATCACTATTTCCATTGCCATGGCCATTCCCATTGCCATTTCTCTTTCCATTTACTCGGGGTTGGAGGCATATTTCTGCAAATACATATAGTATGGGTTGAGGAATAGAAAGGTATTTCATCGCACGACATGGATCATAAAAGAAGGGAAATTTCCTATAACGTCTTGTAACTTCATTCCCGTAAGTGTGGCGTGCTTCACACCCATCGAAAAGACTCTACTTAACGTGACTTTTAGATACCCTAGGACACACCTAAACCTTTACTCAATACCAAGTTTGTCATGACCCTAGCTAGGACACCGGATCAAGACATAGGACCTAGAATCATGAATGGCTCAAAGCTAACCCATGGAATGTGCATAGTAACTCGAGAGGATAAATTAAAGTGGAAACTTAAAACTTAAACATGAATATGTGAAAGTTTGAATATAATAAAATATAAATAAAAGTGTTAACGTCAAAACACTGAGTCAAAAGCTGAATATACTAATCTTTGTCTGAAAATCCTCTACTATTTGATGAGATGCTAGGACAAGCCCCCAGCTAACTCCAAGTCTAAAACTAAACTGACAAAATAACATGAAAAAAAAATATCCTCAATATATGAGGACTCACCAACACAGAGCTAAGTTGAACTGATAGGGAGCAGGACTAACGGCGCGGCTGAATCTGATATCCTGAACCTATATCACTAAATTATATAGCATAGAGCATGCAAGTAGTACTTTGAATGTACAGAGTATGCGAGGTGAACAAAAACATGCTATTAAAATACATAAAGGGTTCATGGGAGTAAGGACGACATGCTAAACATCATATTCTTAAAGTAATCATAATCATGAGCTATTCATCATAAGTTGAGCATGATGACCCAAGGTTTAGAAATAGAAAATCATGTAATGTACCATACATGAAATCATACTTGAAAACTCATAAACTTATCGATGGGTCAAATATGCTATAAAATATAATACCATAATATATCTACATAATTAACTGAAAACATGAGGAGAAACGAAAGGATTCATCATAACTGACACCCTTATGATAGAGCTCACATGATGCCCCAACTATCTCGCTCGAGCAGGCAGAGCCACCACAAGCTTTCCAGGAAAGTTACAATGATATGGTGTGATCATTAAAGAGATCTTGTAGGGTTAACATGAGTATAATCCTATGTTGGCACATAGTTCTGAGGCTTGGGTTCCCGGAACCCCCGACCTACTCGGTGAAAGATATAACTCCCAAAAACATGCATATGACTCATAGAGTAATCTTGAGACATACTTGAAATACATGCGCTAGTTAAGATCAAAAGATACATAAACATTCTTGAAATACGTGAACTAGCCATGAAAGAGGCCCTTGAGTTGGCCATAAACATATATATGATATTTGTAAAAGCTACGCATATTGAGAAAGTCATCATACTTGAAATTCATAAATTCATGATGGGTTCTTGAAAAAATCATACATCATGATCATAATACACAACATAAAACTTGAGAGTTAATATCATAAGAAAATCATGGGATTTCAATCGAAGGGAATTTAACCCTAGAAGTTTATAATAATGCTGGATCGTAATTTCATGGAAGACTTGGTTGGAATACAAAACCCTAATATTGAATCATCAATTTGATCAAGATAGTTGAACCCATAGGAGAATCATGGAGGAATTCACAATACCCAATAAAGCCCTAGAAATTCAAAATTAGGGCATGGGGAATAAGTGATCATGGTTTCAATTGGAGAAGGGGTATGAGGGTGGAAGAACCCCTCATTGATGAACCTTGATTCACCGATTCTTGACTTAGCTTGAAACCCAATAAGAATTGGAGAGGATGAGGGTGAAGAACCCTAGATTTTTCTCTTGCTAGCCTTTAGAAGTTTTGATCTTCTAATTAAGGTAAGAAGAGTAGAGTGAGAGGTCTAGGGTGAAGATTCCCCTTAAAGCACTCTTTTCCAAGCTTAAATGACGTAGCTTAGGATTTAGGCGCTTAAAAATTACTTAAATGCCCTGAATGATTCATTTGAAAAATTGATGCTACCAGTCACGATAACCCATGCAACAAGTCGTTGTAGGATACGACAACTCATTGGATCGTCCATCGTTTCCTGGGGCATTACTGGTACTCTTCTTATTCCCTCACCAATGATCAACAGGATGAGTCATTATTTGAAAAGATGACCCATCACTTCTTCCATTGTCATCACTGTCTCGCCTGCCTTACTTCCAAACATCAGATAATGGATCCCCACGATGGGTCATTACTAACCCCAACAGGTTGCTGCACCTGCTCGTTGCCTCTAAATTATCTCCGACCCATTACTTGACTCCACTCAACGACTACTTACGACGACCCATTGGATTCTCCAACAAGTCATTGCAAGGCTCATTGTTACTGGGAGGGGATTTACTAAAGGATACAATGAGGCATACCACGAGTCGTTGATTCCCACAATGGCTCATCCCTTGAGCGTTCTATGACTTTAGTGAAATTTCCCCTATTTTCTCTTATTCAACGATCGGGTTTGATCTTAGGGACTTTTGGGGTATTACAATGACCTTATCTATCACGACCTGAGCTGAGACCTCGGACCAAGACACGGGACCTAGAACTACAAATGGCTCTAAGCTAACCCATGGAATGTGCATAGCAACTAAAGAGCATAAACTAAAGAAAAATTTAATACATAAGAATGAAATAGTGGAAAATCTGAGACGCATATCAACATAAGAGTAACAACAACCAATATCGCTAAAAACATCTATACATGTTGTCTGAAAAGCCTCTAGAATATCTGATGGGTTGATGGGACAACACCCCCAACTAACCCTCTAGGTCTAAAACTGAAAGACATGGTGAACATAAAACTGATAATGTCCCTAGAGAAAGAGGACTCACCCAAGTGGGAATAAGGATGGACTGATTGAGAGCGAGCTATCGACGAGACTAAGCTAGATCACTCGAACGTATATCATGATACGATATAACATAGAGTAAGTGGTCAGTACTTTAAATATACTGAGTATGCAAGGTAAGTGAAACATGCTAGTAAAATGATAGTCCATAATGATTAATATATATTATGAAAGTTTATAAGAGTAAGCTTTGTATGCTAAAATCCATAAATCTGAAGTATACATATACATAAGCTATTCATCATAATCTGAGCATACTAAAACAAAGTTTAGAAAAAGAAATCATATAACTTGTCATACTTGAAATCGTAAGTGAAAGGTTATAAACTGATGAATGGGTCAAATATGCTATAAAACATAATATCATAAGTCATGAACATGACTAACTAAAAAACATGAGGAACAGTTGGGAGATTCTTATAACCGACATCATCCATGTGAGCATACATGGAGCCCGACTTGTAAATCCCTAGTCGGCAGGGTGTTCGTACCTTTCCAAGGATAGAACCATGAAAAAAGGCATGATATCACTCATGGATGGCCCATATGGGCATGGGAGACAATCTCGAGGAGGACCCCATCATTGATACATTGGCACGTAGTTCTAAGACCTGGGTGCGTTGGAACCCCAGCCTACTCAGTGCTAAATACTACTGCCAAAATATATATAGTGCTCATATCATAATCATGAAACATACTTGAAATACAAGGGCTAGTTGAAATCATGAGATTCATAAACATGCTTGAGATACATGAACTAGCCATATAATAGGCTCATGAGTCGACCATGACCATAAACTTTATATTCATAAAAGCTATGCTTACTTGAGGAAAACATAATACTCTAAAATCCATAAATTCATGAAGGGTTCTTGTGGAAATCATGCATTGTAATCATAAAATATAATTTACTTCATCATACTTGAAATCATGGAGTCATAAGCTTAATTTCATAAATCATGCATAATAGGATATAGTTTTCATAAAACTTGGAATCATGAATAAATAATTAAATTAAGAATAAAATCTTCCCCATTAATCTTAAATCATTGATTGAGTCACGAGGGAATAGGACCTATAGGCATAGCATGAATATTTATATGAAATTGCATTAAATCTCTAGAATTTCAATTACCCTGAATTAGAGACTTGAATTCATGAGTTAGAGAAGAAATTGGGCATGAGGGTGGAAGAAATCCCTATTCATGGCCCTACATACCTGGGTAAATTAATTTCTAAGCTGGTCTTAAAGGCTAAAGAGGATTGAGAGAGAACTTGTTGAGGAACCCTAGCTTGACCTTAGAAGAGGATATGATCATCTAATGAGAGTGTTAGGGGTAGAATGAGGGCTTAGGATGAATAAAACCCTTAATACACTATTTAAAAGGCTTAAAACGACGTCGTTTAGGAGTTAGAAACTTAGAAATTATGAAAATACTCTTAATGAACCTATTGGAAAATGACCCTGCCAGACCTAACGATCCACTTCATGACACGTCGTGTCAAGTAACAGGTCATGTCTGACATGTCGCCTCTGAAGCCAATAACTCCTTCTCTGATTTTTCCCAACTCAATGAGTTAACCAACGGGTCATTAGGGGACTTGATGATTGACTTCGCAACCTGTGAGGTACACTAGAAATCTACCATTTCTCCACCACTGCACACTTAACGAAATCCTAAATGAATCACGGGGACACTAAAAGACTCATCCTCCCGTTCGTTAGGTCTCTTGAAAATAACATCTTGGACCACTCTTTCACACTTAACAAGTCACGTAACTACCCATCGGGTCACCTGATGAGTCACTGGAGGACTCGTTCTGTGACCTGATGCAGATTTTCTTATTTTTTTCATTTCAACCCTCGGATCAGATCTTAGGGGCTTTTGTGGTGTTACACTATCTGAAAGCATAAATACTTTAAATAGTTTGAAATTTGAAGATACTATAAGGCTAGTAAAAACTGATTAAGGATCAGACAAATTCTAAGATTTGGGACTGGAGTGCACCGTACTGTGGGAGTGCCTGTTAACCGACATATAACCATGTGAGCTAGATTTCGAGTTTTATATATACGCCCCATCGGTAGGACCCAATATACCTTGCTGATGTGCTATGTGTTCACAACACTTTTGACGCTTAAAACGGGGAAAGTAACATGGAATTAGGTATGTTTATATGGATATGAGGTGTTTTTACTTTGTTTTCATGGAAAATATGTGTTGAAGCAAAAATGTGCAAAAGTTGCAGAAAAGTGGCAAAGTACTGATCTCAGTACGAGCCTTACCTAGATTATATGAGTCATACTGAGACTCGTGGAAAAGCTTAGAAGACTGGAACAATGCAAAGGCCAAATACAATTCTCAATACGAGCCGTAACTAGAGTTGTGAAATACATCAGTGAAAAGTTGTACAATTGAAGTCTCCTGATACGGGTAGAACCTACTGATTGTAGCATCTACCTACGACCCGTAGCAGGAGGTGTGGAAAGCTTCGGTGATTTTAAGGACTTGGCGGAATTCATGATACAACAAGTTGTTATGAGTCATAGGAGCAAGGTACAAGGCGTACCAAGACACTCGTAGAAAACGTCAGAAGATGTCAAAGTTCTCAGAGCCAAACCACGAATGAATTGTACGACTCGTGGGAACATGTTACGAGTTGTACCAGATGCTAACACTTAGTCAATTTTGCAGAAGTCAAGGAATCTACGAGATAAGACACGACTCATACAATCCTGTTACGGGTCGTATGATGAGTCATAGGATGTGTCGACTCCAGATTTGGTTATTCCCATGCTAACTTAGGAAAAACATTTTATTGTCTGTATAAACACGTTATATTTTTCTTTTAGGTTAGAGAAGGTCAGAATTAGTTGGTTGTCAATTGTAATCATAATTTTAATTAGTTTTTGACAACATTGGAGAGCAATTCTTGAGATCAAAACTTGGATTTCTCAATTATTCTTGATTTTGTTCATCATATTTTCTTGCAATATTGACAGTAGGTTTTCTTTCAATCATCATTCTAAGTATTTAATTATGTGTTTGTCTATGAATACTAACCACAATCTTACAATCATGAGAGACTAAAACCTCCACAATTAGGGTTGTGAGAACAATGGTGAATTAATGAACTAGGATCACACAAAGTGATTCGAAACCAATGCTAAACGCTTGTATTGTATTCTCTTCATCTTTAATATTTCTTAAAGAAGTGCAACCTTCAGACTTTCCCGAATTCTTTTCTTTCTTGAACCTAGAGAGATAGAGATTAGGAAAAGAAAATTACAACAAAGCCTTGATTTTTATGATTATTGTATAACCTGAACTGCAGTCACAAAATAGTTAATTTGGAACAAATTGATAAATGATTAATTTGAAATCCCTCATGAGACCTAACCCGGTGATTGAGTATAGTCATCCAATAGGGACTAACCAGTCATTTGAATGAACCCTAGTTATTAGTTCTTCAAGAAAGTATTGGAATTGATCACGAATGTAAAACCGAAATAGTTATGAACCCATGAAGAACACATATCCTTAGTTAATTGATAAATCTTGATCAACAACAACTGCTTTTTACACTTGTTTTACAATAGTTTTTCCATAAACCCCCTAATTTAGAGATAACATACCAAAAAGCTTAAAATACCAGCATTAGTCTAGTTCATACCATATTCCATGTGGGTTCGACCCCAACCTCTTTGTTGGGTTCTTTACTGACAACATCCACTTCATACATTGTCAGGAGTGTGAGCTTGAGCGTTATCAAAAAGTGGCGTCGTTGTCGGGAAATACAACTAAGATTAGACTAATTGCGTATGTTTAACTTTTGGTTGTTATTTCCTCATTTACTTTTTCTTTTTGTTGTTTTTACACTCACAGGTTGTGAATGCCAAGTACCTAATGGAGTGGAAACCCCTTTTTATGGCCCGAACGTAGACTCGGATGATAACAAGGGACAAGGGGCCCTGAGAGACTCCCAGTCGACCCATGGCTGAACTTTCATCTAACTTTATATCATAAAAATGGAATACTTAACATATCAACATATCAGAAGCATGAAAATAACTTAGTTTAGCATGATAATCGGTAAGGACTAAATACATAAGAGAGGAGTACTACATATAGTCTGAAGGGCTCTAACGTAACAGATGGGTTGATGGGAAAACATCCCCAACCAACCTGGTAACTGTAATTAAAAGAAAGAATCAATTTCTAATCAAATGGTCCTCGGAGAATGAGGACTCACCAAAAAGATGGATGTGAGACTGCGTAACAAGCTAATGGTGATGCTAAATATAAAGATTAGAGCCTGTATCATAAAACGCTACAACATAGAGTATGTGGTCAGTACATGGAATGTACCAAGTATACCAGGTATGTAAAACGGACATTTAAAAATACATAAAAAGCTCATAAATGATCATAAAAGAAGGACATCATGCTCGTATCATAAATATCCTAAGATAACATAAGGATCAAGGTTTTTAAATCATTCATAAACCATTCATTATCATGATCATAAGAAAAACTTTATCAAATCATCACTTGAGCCAATAACCTAAACGTAACTATGAATAAAACATGCGGAACAATGGAATGACTCGTCATAACCAACATCATCATGGTAGAGCCTTACATGATGCCCCAACTATCTCACTCAAATGGGCAGAGTCGCCCCTGGCTTGCCAGGTGAGGGACGCACATTATGTGATACACGAAAGAGGGGATTATTATCAGTGTAATGTATCATTATAAACCCACGGTCACGTGGTTATGAGAAGTCGGCGTAGTCCTTTGAACGCCGGGTTGATCAGTGCTTGACATGACTCCCAAAAACAAGCACATTAGGCTCATATGTAAATCGATAAAATCATTCATTAAGATTCATGTCTAAATAAACATTTATCATTCATTGATACCCATTAAAACATGATTAGACAAGAATCAAAGGCCCTTATTATCGTCCAACATCATAAATCGATATATCATGAGATCCATTTCATAAATTATAAATCATTATTCAACATGCGGGCATTGCCCAATACCTTAACATACTTTACAATACTCAATTCATTCGGAGACATGCTTATAAACATGGGTAACTTGAAAACATGCTTTTCATCATCATCAATTCACAATACTTGAACATTCATTATAAACTTTGACTTTCATGAACTTTTCATAAATGGACAATTTGATTTATAAAACTCAAAACATGATTTGTAATGAAAAACAACATAAAACATGCCCATAGTTCGAAATTCAATGGTAGTAACTCAATCAGATCAAGCCCATGTAGAGAAATCAAATTTTCATGTATTGGGTGAAAACCCCATAATTTTTAGATAAGAATTTTCATAAATTGAAAGAGATTGGGCATGGGTGTGAAAGAATTCACCCATTCATAACCCTACATACCTGGGGAAAATCAAATCTCACCACTCCTTAAAAGCCCAACGGAAATTGATGAAGAAAACCCTTGAAGACAAGCTTGATCACCTTGTTAACTTTTCTAACTTTGCATGCATGACAATGAATAGGCTAGAAGGGCTTAACCTATCTTAATACATTCAGAAAATAACTTTAAAAAATATAGTTTAGGACCTTAGAGCATAGGAATGAGGAAAATACCCTTAATGAAAAAACCTGAAAAATCTGCACTGATGGACTAACGGACGAACTAACGGGTCATTGGAGGATACCACGACTCGTGGTATCAATTCTTCGTCTGCACTGCCAACATTCCTGATCTCAGGTTCGACCCCATGACTCGGCAGGACGAGTTGTCCTATCAAACGATGGGTCGTTACATCATTCTTTGTTTCCTCCTTCAGGTGCTGCTTCAAGCCTCCCAACGAGTCCCACAACGACTTGCTACTTCATCGAATGAGTCATGGTTGCCTTCCATTAAGTCTACTGGAAAACATAGCTATTCCTATACAACGAATGCTGACCATGACCCATTACTTCCCATGGCGGGTCATGGGATGACCCGTTACCTTCCCCTAAGATGAGTTCCAGTACCCACAAAGGCTCCAAATGACGACTTGTTGTATCCGACAATGAGTCGTTACTTCACTCGGTGTTTCCACTATCACCAGGCCTATTCCTTCCCACGACTGCTTCCCACGAGTCATTGGTTGGACCAACGATCCGTTGGGTCGTCCGTCTTGTGGGATTTTTTCCAGTTTTCAGCCAACTTCCATTTTTAATTTCGGGTCTATTCTTAGGAACTTTTGGGGTATTACAACATCTCCCCCTGGGGAACATACCTCCTCAAATGTTGGAAACATACATAAAACAAAAATATGGAATCATTACACTTAATTACCAATCATTTAAATCAAAAACTGACGGAATGTCTATCTACGATTCAAACCACATAGCTGAACTGATTTCATTATTTACATACACATCCATTTACATAAAAGAAAGTTGATCACATTAACTGGACATGAAAACTAAATAGAGTTTTAGAGATAAATTGATACCTCAAGTTGTAACTGAGCCGATAGAAATTAATTGTAGGTATCTAGCCATCATATCTGCTTCTGCCTCCCACGTAGCTCCTTCAACATTCTGATTCCTCCATAACACTTTAACTAAAGCTACTTCCTTGTTCCTTAGCCTTCGAACCTGACGATCCAATATTTCCACTGGAACCTTCTCATAGCTAAGGCTGTCTTTTACACAAACACTGTCCACCGGGACAACTAGCACTGGATCACCCAAACACTTCTTCAAGTGCGATACATGAAATACAGGATGCGCGAAAGATAACTCTAAGGGAAACTCTAATTCATATGCCACCTTGCCAACCCTTCTCCCAATTCGTTAGGGGCCAACATAGCGGGGACTAAGTTTCCGTTTCTTTCCAAACCGCATCACTCCCTTCATGGGGGATACCTTTAGAAACACCCAATCATCCACCTCAAACTCTAATTATCTCCTTCTCACGTCGACATAGGACTTTTGGCGACTCTGAGTGGTCTTCAGCTTTCCCCTTATCAACAGAACATTCTTCTGAGTCAATTTGGTCAAGGGCGCTGCAATAGATGAAAAACCCTCAACAAATCTCCGATAATAGCTAGCTAAACACAAGAAACTCCGAATATTTGAAGGATTCACCGGTCTAGGCCAATTCTTCACTGCCTTGATTTTCTGAGAATCTACCTTTATGCCCTCACTTGATACCACATGGCCCATAAATGTTACAGAGTGCAACCAAACTCTCACTTGCTGAATTTGGCATATAATTGATGATCCCTTAGAGTCTGAAGCACTACTCTCAAATGAGAGGCATGCTCCTCCTCGCTCCGAGAGTATATAAAGATGTCATCAATGAACACGATCACGAACATGTCTATGTATGGCTTGAACACCCTATTCATCAGGTCCATAAAAGCTTTCGGGGCATTCGTTAGTCCAAAATACATAACTACAAACTCATAATGACCATACCGCGTCCTGAAGGCTGTCTTCGTGATGTCACTCTCCCGAACCCTGAGCTAGTGACACCCGGACTTGAGATCTATCTTTGAGAAGTACTTAGCACACTGAAGCTGGTCAAATAAATCATCAATCCTAGGTAAAGGATACATGTTCTTGACGGTGACATTGTTCAATTGTCGATAATCAATGCACATCTTAAGGGAACCGTCCTTTTGGACAAATAAAACCGGTGCACCCTATGGAGACTTGTTCGGTCTAATGAAACCCTTATCTAACTGGTCCTTCAACTGATCCTTCAACTCCTTTAGCTCTAATGGAGCCATTATGTAAGGAGGGATAGATATAGGCTACGTGTCAGGAAGAAGGTCAATACCAAAATCAATTTCCCTCTCGAGAGGAAAACCTGGTAAATCATCCAGAAATATTTTTGGGTACTCATGCATTACCGAAACGGACTCAATAGTCGGGGTCTTGGACTCAACATCCTTAACCCTAACTAAGTGATACATACAACCCTTAGAAATCATCTTCCTAGCCTTAAGATAGAAAAAAAATGACCTACAGGCACAACTGAACTACCCTTCCTCTCCAAGACTGCCTCACTCGGAAAGTGGAACTCCACTTCACGGGTTCTACAATTAACATAAGCATAACATGCATAAAACCAATCCATGACAAGAATAATATCAAAGTCATTCATGGCTAACTCTATGAGGTCTGCGGAGGTGACTTTATGCAATAGTGATCAGACATCTTCTATACACCCGCCTAGCTACAACCATATCACCAACAGGAGTAGAAACAAAAAATGGTTCTGACTGAGTCTTGGGACTAACTCCAAAGCTACTAGCACTATAAGGTGTCACAAAATACAAGGTATCACCTGGATCTAATAAAGCATAAGCATCAACGTGAAGTCTCCTTCTCTTGACACGAGGCGAGGGCATATAATCTACTTTGGCGTTGTACGCCACCCCCACTTGTAGATGCTCCCTGTGGAGTTGAACATGCTAGAGCTATTGCTGTCCTGGTAGTTTGCGCACAACCTTTATCATCATCTTGTCTATAAAATGGACACGCTCGGGGCATGTGGACAGACCTACCATACTCATAACAAATATTTGAGTCGAGCAAACACTCTCCCACATGACTTTTGCTGCACTTTTCACAGGCTGGAGAGGTGCACTCACCTGCGTTCCCCTCTGGTCCCTCGATCCTGAAGCCCTGCTCCTATGATCACCCTTGGGTCTGGATGGAACACTAGCTGATGATGGTGCTCGACCTAGTGACCTTTGCTGAAACTGAGGGCGGTGACCACCACCGGACCTCTGATGAGTAAACCCATGGCTATCTGTTCGAGCCTTCTTTGCCTCCCTCTCCCTCGCATGAGCCGCCTCCATCTGCTAGGCATACAACACTATACGAGGAAAGTCCATATCCTAATGAAGCATGGCAATCCTGCAATCTTTGTCCAAATAGCCCGTCACCCCATGAATAAATAGGCTCAACCGCGCCCTCTGATCAACCACTAACTCTGGGGCATATTTTGACAAGCGAGTAAACTCAAGAGCATACTCCTATATCATCATCCTCCCCAACTTCAAATTTTTCTAGCTTCAATTCCCTCATCTCATGTGGGAAGAATCGATCTAAAATTGCCATGTGGAACTCCTCCAAAGTGACTGGGCCTGCTCCGGCAGCCCAACTGCCTCTCCATTGCCTGAAACAGATATGTGAGACCCCTTTCAGTTGATACGAGGCCAACTCTGCACATTCAACCCCATTCACCCCATAACCTGGGTGATCTTCACAATCTCGTCAATAAACTCGTGCGGGTCCTCATCCACTTTTGACCTAAGGAACTCTAGCGGGTTCATTCTCAAAACGTCCCTGACTCGAGCCGTGTCATGAACCTAGCATAGACCTCGATCATAACTCGGTACAAGGAACCCGAGAGGCCCCAAGTCGATCCATCGCATTAGCATATATCTAACTTCATTCTCTTTAAGCGGAAAACTGAACGTAAGACATAGAGGAAACGTAAACATATCATAACATAACATAACATAACATAGGGATTCACTAGACATACATGCAAGTTGAGTGCTACATACTGTCGGAAAGCCTCTACTACATAGGATGGGTTGATGGGACAACACCCCTAACTAACCCGGCCAAGTACTGAAACATAAATAACATAAATGTCTGTCAAACCGCCTTTGGAACATGAGGACTCACCAATAAGCTAAAGGTGAACTCTAAGATGATCTATAGGTGAGGATGAACTTGAGAGTCGAGTCCTATATCATGAAATGATACAACATAGGAAGTATGCGGTCAGTACATGAAATATACCGAGTATGCAAGGTAAGTAAAACGGACATTTAAAATACATGAAAACTCATAAAACATCATGAGAGTAGGACATCATGCTCATATCATAAATATCGTGACATAACGTAAGGCTCAAGGTTTTCAAATCATTCATAAATCATTCATTATCACAATCATAAGAGAAACTTTATCAAATCATCACTTGAGCCAATATCATGAACAAAACAGTGTATAAAAACATGCGAAATAATGGGAGGACTCATCATAACCGACACCATCATGGTAGAGCCTTTCATGATGCCCCAACTCTCTCACTCAAGTGGGCAGAGTCGCCTCTGGCTTGCAAGGCGAGGGATGTGCATTATGTGATATCACAAAAAGAGGGGATCATTTACATTGTAATATATCAATATAGACCCATGGTGGCACGTGGTTATGAGACACCGGCTTAGTCCTTTGAACGCTGGGCTTCTCGGTGCTAGACACGGCTTCAAAAAACATGCATATAGACTCATACATAGATCAATAACATCATTCATGTAGATTCATGGCTAAAATAAACATTCATCATTCATTGATCCCCATTAAACATGATTATCCAAGAATCAAAGGCCATTTAGTCAGCCAACATCATAATCGATAAATCATGAGAATCATTTCAAATACCGTAAATCATTCCTCATCATGTGGGCATTGTCCAATACTTTACCATGCTTTACAATACTCAATTCATTTGAAAACATGCTTATAAACATGGATAACTTGAAAACGTTCTTTTCATCATCAATAGTTCATAAATCATAAGGCCCATGCATACTTGAAATCATGCACATAACTTGTAAATTATAAAATCTTGTTGTGTATTTGAATAAACCCATATTTCAATCATAGATCATGCTGGATTTGTAAATATCAACAATTGAAGTGTAGATAATAAATCGGTTCATCATAGATCATACATAAGTAGGCTTAATTGAGTAGAGATTGAAATCAATAAATTTATAATCGAAATATAGTTGTAAAATCTGATCAAAATCCATAAAATATGTTGTAAATCATAGATCATAAAATCCATTAGAAAATCATTAGATTTGTACAAAAATACAATTAAAACTTCATGAAATTTTCGGTAGAATTTCATAAACTAATAGAGGATAGGCATGGGTGCGAACGGAAACACCCATTCATAATCCTAAATGCCTGGGTAAGATCAGATTCTAGAGTTCTTGAGTTCCCAAGGATGAATTGATAGAGAAGAGATTGAATCTATGCTTGATCTCTCTAGAATTCTCTTAATTTTGCATGCATGAGAATGAATAGGTTAGGGGGACTTAGCTTATCTTACCATATTCAGAAAAATACATAAAACGACATAGTTTAGGGCCTTAGAGCGTAGAAAGGTCGAAAATACCCTTAATGAAACTTCCCTAAAAAACTGCACAGGTCAATCCAATGGGGCGTACTAATGAGTTGTTGGAAGCTACCACGACTCGTGGTACGACCTGTCATCTATATTGCCGAGGTCTTGCTTCTGGATTCAAACCACGGCTCGACCGGACGAGTCATTGTTCCATCAAACGGGTCGTTGTATCAGTCGTTGGTTGCCCCTATGAAAATTTTGAACTTCCTCACAACGAGTCTCACCACGACTTGTTGTTCCTCCAACAGGTCGTGGTGCCCTTCTGTTAAGTCTAATGGAAATTTATGTTTCCACTACCATGACTCAAGACAATGGATCGTTCTTACTCATGATGGGTCATTAGATGACCCGTTACTTCCCAGATGCTAAAGTCCATCTTCCACCATGGCTACAAATGATGACTCGTTGTTTCCCACAATGAGTCGTTATGTCGGTCGTTGCTTCCACTACCCCCTATCCAGATACTTTCCATGACTCATCCCAACGGGTCGTTGGTTGGACAAACGATCTGTTTGGTCACCCGTTCTACCATACTTTTCCCAGTTTCAGCAGTTTTCAACTTTTAACTCCTGGGTATACTCTTAGGCACTTTCGGGCTATTACAATATCTCCCCCTTGGGAACATTCATCCTCAAAAGTAGGAAATAAGCAAAAAACAGAAACATGCAATTATCATATTCAAATATTGATCATTTAAACTGAAAACTAACGGAATGACTACCTCCGATTCATATCACATAGCGGAACTGATCTCATGTTTCACATACACATCCTTACACCTAAAATAAATTTGAACACATGAAATGAACATGAAAACTAAATGGAGTCATAGGGAAAAACTGATACCTCAAGTTGGAGCTAAGCCGGTAGAGAATAAATGTGGGTATCTAGCCATCATATCCGTTTCGGCCTCCCACGTAGCTCCTTCAACATGCTGATTCCTCCATAATACTTTAACTGAAGCTACTCCCTTGTTCCTTAGACTTCGAACCTGTTGATCTAATATTTCCACCGGTACCTCATCATAGCTGAGGCTATCTTTCACACCAACGTTGTCCACCGGGACCACTAGAGATGGATCTCCCAAACATTTCTTCAAAAGCGATACATGAAACATGGATGCACGGAAGATAACTCTGAGGGCAACTCCAACTCATACTCTACCTTACCAACTCTTCTCATAATCCGGTAGGGACCAACATAACGGGGATTGAGTTTTCCTTTCTTCCCAAACCGCATTACTCCCTTCATAGGAGATACCTTTAGAAATACCCAATCGTCCACCTCGAACTCCAACTCTCTCCTCCTCACATCAGCATATGACTTTTGATGACTCTGAGTGGTTTTCAGCCTGTCCCTTATCAACTGAACCTTCACCATAGCCTCATGAACCGATTCTAGCCCTATCATAGCTGCCTCACCAACCTCAAACCATCCGATGGGTGATCTACATCTCCGCCCGTAGAGAGCCTCGAACGGTGCCATTTGAATACTAGAGTGATAGTTGTTATTGTAAGAGAATTCGATCATGGGCAAGCGATCATCCCAACTACCTTTAATGTCCATCACGTAAGCTCTCTACATGTCTTCGAGAGTTTGAATTGTCCGCTCCGCTTGACCATCCGTTTTCAAATTAAATGATGTGATGAGTTTATCCTGAGTCCTAAGCCCTTTTTGAAAAGACCGCCAAAACTAAGAGGTAAATTGAGTACCTCGGTCTAAAATGATATACAAGGGCACTCCATACAATCGAACCAACTCCTTGATATACAGTTTGGCATAATCCTCCGTCGAATCTGTAGTTTTGACCGGTAGAAAATGTGCAGCCTTGGTCAACCTGTCTACCACAACACAAATAGAATCATAGTATCGATGAATACGAGGTAGGCCTGTGATGAAATCCATATTAATCCCTTCCCACTTCCAAGTGGGGATGCTAATATCCTGAAGTACGTCTCCCGGCTTTTGATGCTCGACCTTCACTTGCTGACAGTTCGAGCACTTGGCTATGAATTCTGCAATATCCCTCTTCATGCCATTCCACCAATATATTTCCCGCAAATCATGATACATCTTGGTGGCACCTGGGTGAATAGAGTACCTAGATCCATGAGCCTCATGCATCATCTGACTCCTCAAATCATCGACATCTAGAACACAGGTGATCCTGGTACCGAAGAACGCCATCTCCCCCTTGGGAGAAGACCTCCACCTTCTGACTTCGAACGGCTTCTTTCATCTTTACAAAAATCGGATCCTCATCTTGTCTAGCTTTCACATTCGTCACCAAGAACGATTCTGATCCGTTTTGCACAACAACACCGACATCGGCAAAGTCGAGCAACCTAATTCCCAACCTTGCAAGTCGATAGACGTCTTTCACCATCTCCTTCTTTCCCTCATCCACATGGGACAGACTCTCCATCGAGAGCCTACTAAGTGCGTCCACTACCACATTAGCCTTACCCGGATGGTAAAGGACACTCATATCGTAGTCCTTGAGTACCTCCAACCACCTCCTTTGCCGAAGATTGAGATCTTTCTGCATGAACACATATTGTAAGCTCTTGTGATCCGTAAACACATCCACATGGACCCCATACAAGTAATGTCGCCATATCTTCAATGTGAACACCACCGCGGCTAATTCAAGATCATGGGTCGGGTAATTATTCTCATGAACTCTCAATTGTCTTGAGGCATATGCTAGAACTTTTCCATACTACATCAATCCACACCCGAGTCCGATCCTCGAAGCGTCACAATACACCACAAAATCATCGGTACCCTTGGGTAGGGTCAACACCGGTGCTGAAGTAAGTTGAGCCTTCAACTCTTGGAAGCTCTTCTCACAAGCCTCCGACCATTGGAACTTTACCTTTTTCTGAGTCAACTTGGTCAAAGGTGCTGCAATAGATGAGAAACCCTCAAGAAACCTTCGATAGTAGCCAGCTAGACCCAAGAAACTCCGAATATCCGAAGGATTCACCGGTCTAGGCCGATTCTTCACCGCTTTGATTACGAGAATCTACTTTTATTCCTTCGCTTGATACCACATGGCCTAAAAATGCCACCGAGTTCAACCAAAACTCGCACTTGTTGGACTTTTCATACAATTGGCGATCCTTGAGAGTCTAAAGCACTACTCTCAAATGAGCGGCATGCTCCTCCTTGCTGTGAGAGTATATAAGGATGTCGTCGATGAACCGATCATGAACATATCCAAATATGCCTTGAACACACTGTTCATCAGGTCCATAAAAGCCATAGGAGCATTTGTTAGCCCAAAAGACATAACTACAAACTCATAATGACCATACCGCGTCCTGAAAGTTGTCTTCAGAATATCACACTCCCGCACTCTAAGATGATGATACCAGGACCTAAGATCTATCTTTGAGAAACACATGGCACCCTGAAGCTGGTCAAACAAATCATCAATCTTGGGTAAGGGATAACTGTTCTTAATGGTGACCCAGTTTAATAGCCGATAATCAATGCACATCCGAAGCGAACCATCCTTCTTCCGGATAAATAACACTGGTGCACCCCATGGAGACATGCTCGGTCTAATGAAGCCCTTATCTAACAGGTCCTTCAACTAATCCTTCAACTCCTTTAGCTCGGCTGGAGCCATCCTATAAGGAGGGATAGATATAGGCTGCACATCGGGTAGAAGGTCAATACCAAAATCAATCTCCCGCTCGGGAGGAACACCTGGCAAATCATCAGGAAAGACCTCTGGATACTCATGCACCACCGGAACTGACTGGATTATCAGGGTCTCGGACTCAACATCCTTAACCCTAACTAGATGATGCATGCAACCCTTAGAAATCATCTTTCTAGCCTTAAGATATGAAATAAATCGACCTGCTGGTATGGCCGAACTATCCTTCCACTCAAAAACTGATTCACCCAGAAAATGAAATTCCACAGCACGGGTTCTACAATTTACAGAAGCATAACACACATACACCAATCCATTCCAAGAATAATATCAAAGTCAGTCATGGCTAACTCTACAAGGTCTGCAGAGGTGACTTTATGCAATATAGTGATCGGGCATCCTCTATACACCCGCCTAACTATAACTAAATCACCGACAGGAGTAGAAACTGAAGATGGTTTTGACAGAGTCTCGGGACTAACTCCAAAGCTACTAGCAACATAAGGAGTCACAAAAGACAAAGTAGCCCTCGGATCTAGCAAAGCATATACATCAATATGAAAAACTCACAACATACCAGTGACCACATCCGGTGAAGTCTCCTTCTCTTGAAGCGGGGCGAGGGCATAGAATCTATTTTGGCGTTGTCCGCCACCCCAACTAGAAGATGCTCCCTGCGAAGCTGAATTTGCTGGAGCTGCTACTATCCTAGTGGTATATGTATGGCCCCTATCACCATCCTGTCTAGCAAATAGACACGCTCAGCGCATGTGGCCCTTCCTACCACACCCATAGAAAATATCTGATTCGAGAAAACACTCCCCGGCATGACTCTTGCCGCACTTTCCGCAGGGTGGGAAGGTATGCTCTATCTGCGTGCCCCTATGATCCCTCGATCCCGAAACCCAGCTCTTATGATCACCCTTGGGTATGGATGGAACACTAGTTGATGATGGTGCTGGAGCTAGTGACTGATGCTGAAATTGAGGGTGGTGACCACTGTCGGATCTCTAATGAGTAGACCCATGGCTATCTATCCGATCCCTCTTTGCCTCCTTCTGCCTCGCATGAACCGCCTCCATCTGTTGGGCGTACAATACTATGCGAGGAAAGTCCATATCCTGATGATGTATGGCAGTCCTGCAATCCTTTTCCAAATAACCCGCTACTTCATGGACGAATCTACTCACTCGCATGCTCTGATCGACTACCAACTCTGGGGCAAATTTTGATAGGCGTGTGAATTCAAGGGCATACTCTTGTACAGTCATTCTCCCTTGCTTCAAATTAAAGAACTTAGTTGTCTTCAGCACCCTTATCTCACGACGGAAGAACCGATCTAGAAATGCAACATGGAACTCTTCCCAAGTGACTAGAAATGCTCTTGCGACCCTGCTATCCTTCCATTGGCAAAACTAGATATGCGCGACCCTTTTTAAGTAATAAGAGGCCAACTCGGCACACTCAACCCCATTCACCCCCATGACTTGGGTGATCTTGACAATCTCATCTACGAACTCATGTGGGTCCTTATCTACCTTGGACCCAAGAAACTCTAGTCGGTTCATCCTCAAGAAGTCTCTGACTTGAGTCGCCGCTGCGTTGCCATTCTACAGAACATGCGAAACGGCCTACTAATTGGCTTGAGCGGTCAAGGCCTGTGCAAGCATCTGAATAGCAACCCGAAACTCAACATGGGTAGTCAGCTTTAGTGCTTGGGGATCCTGAACTGGTAGGGCTTGCTGATACCCATGACCATTTCCATCCTCGTGGCCTTCACCATCTCCATTACTCATTCCATTCATTCTTCGAGTAGCCATGATTCTACAATCGCAAATAGATCGCACGACATAGATCATGAAAGAAGGGAACATTTCCTAAAAGTCTCGTAGCCTCTTCACCATAAGTGTGGTGCACTTCACACCTATGAAAAAGACTCTACTTAACACGGATTTCATACATCCTAGGACACATCAAATCTATTTCTCTGATACCAAGTTTGTCACGACCCGAGCATAGACCCGGATCGTAACACGGGACAAGGAACCCCGAGAGGCCCTAAGTCGACCCATGGAATTAGCATATATCTAACTTCATTCTCTTTAAGTGGAAAACTGAACGCAAGGCATACCGGAAATGTAAACATATCATAACATAACATAACATAACATAGGGAGTCACTAGACATACAAACAAGCTGAGTGCTACATACTGTCTGAAAGCCTCCACTACATAGGATGGGTCGATGGGACAACACCCCTAACTAACCCGGCCAAGTACTGAAACATAAATAACATAAATGTCTATCAAACGGCCCTCGAAACATCAGGACTCACCAATAAGTTGAAGGTGAACTCTGAGATGATCTATAGGTGAGGATGAACTTGAGAGTCGGGTCCTATATCATGAAACGATACAACATAGAAAGTATGCGGTCAGTATATGAAATATACCGAGTATGCAAGGTAAGTAAAACGGGCATTTAAAATACATGAAAACTCATAAAACATAATGAGAGTAGGACATCATGCTCATATCATAAATATTGTGACATAACATAAGGCTCAAGGTTTTCAAATCATTTATAAATCATTCATTATCATAATAATAAGAGAAACTTTATCAGATCATCACTTGAGCCTATATCATGAACACAACAGTGCATAAAATCATGGTGAACAATGGGAGGACTCATCATAACCGACATCATCATGGTAGAGCCTTTCATGATGCCACAACTATCTCACTCAACTGGGCAAAGTCGCCCATGGGTTGCCAGGAGAGGCACGTGCATTATATGATATCATGAAAAGAGTGGATCATTAACATTGTAATGTATCATTATAGACCCACGGTGTCACGTGGCTATAAGACACCAGCATAGTCCTTTGGACATCGGGTTGCTCGATGCTAGACACGACTCCTAAACACATGCATATTGGCTCATACATAGATCAATAACATCATTCATGTAGATTCCTGGCTAAAATAAACGTTCATCATTTATTGATCCCCGTTAAACATGATTAGCCAAGAATCAAAGGCCCTTTAGTCGGTCAATATCATAAATCGATAAATCATGAGAATCATTTCATAAACCATAAATCATTCATCATCATGTCGGAAATTCCCAATACTTTACCATGCTTTACAATATTCAATTAATTCGAAAACATGCTTATAAACATGGGTAACTTGAAAACGTGCTTTTCATCATCAATAATTCATAAATCATAAGGCCCATGCATACTTGAAATCATACACATAACTTGTAAATCATCAAATCATATTGGGTATTTGAATAAACCCATATTTTAAATCATAGATCATGCTGGGTTTGTAAATATCAACTATTGAAGTGTAGATCATAAATCGGTTCATTTTAGATCATACATAAATAGGCTTAATTGAGTAGAGATTCAAATCAATAAATTTACAATCGAAAAATAGTTGTAAAATCTGATCAAAATCCATAAAATATGTTGTAAATCATAGATCATAAAAGCCCATTAGCAAATCATTAGATTTTCATAAAAATTGATTTATAACCCCATGAAATTTTTGGTAGAATTTCATAAATAATAGAGGATGGGCATTGATGTGAATAGAAAAACCCATTTGTAACCCTACATACTTGGGTAAGATCATACTCTAGAGTTCTTGAATGCCCAAGGATGAATTGATAGGGAAGAGCTTGAATCTATGCTTGATCTCTCTAGAATTCTCTTAATTTTGCATGCATGAGAATGAATAGGTTAGGGGGACTTAGCCTATCTTAACATACTAAGAAAAAAACATAAAACGACATAGTTTAGGGCCTTAGAGCGTAGAAAGGTTGAAAATACCCTTAAAGAAACTTCAATGAAAAACTGCACAGGTCAATCCAACGGGCGTACCAATGAGTCATTTGAAGCTACCACAACTCGTAGTACAACCTGTCATCTACACTGCCCAGGTGTTGCTTCCGGATTAATACCACGACTCGACAGGATGAATCGTCGTTCCGTCAAATGAGTCATTGTATTAGTCGTTGGTTGCCCCTTTGAAAATTCCAAACTTACTCACAACGAGTCTCACCACGACTCATTGTTTCCTTCAATGGGTCGTGGTGCCCGTACATTAAGTCTACTGGAAATTTATGTTTCCCCAACCACGAATCAAGACAACAGATCATTGTTACTCATGATGTGTCGTTAGATGACCCGTTATTTCCCAGATTCTAAAGTCCATCTCCCACCATAGCTACAAACGACGACTTGTCTTTTCCCACAATGAGTCATTACGTCGGTCATTGCTTCCACTTCCCTCGGTCCAGATACTTCCCACGACTCATCCCAATGGGTCGTTGGTTGGAGCAACGATCCGTTGGGTCACCCGTTCTGCAATACTTTTCCTAGTTTCAGCAGTTTTCAATTTTTGACTCCCGGGTCTACTCTTAGGCACTTTCGGGGTATTACAAGCCGCCACTGCATTGCCATTTTGCGGAACATGCGCAATAGCCTATTAATTTACCTGAGTGGTCAAGGCTTGCGCAAACATCTGAATAGCGGCCTGAAACTTAGCATGGGCAACTGGCTCCAGTGCTTGGGGCTCCTGAATTGGTGGGGCTTGTTGATTCCTGTTTCCATTTCCATCCTCATGGCCTTCACCATTTCCATTCCTCCTATCGTTAATTCTTCGGGGAGCCATGACTCTGTAATTGTGAATAGAACGAATTAGAGGAATAGGAAGACATTTCATCGCACAACACAAATCATGAAAGAAGGAAACGTTTCCTAAATATCTTGTAGCCTCTTCTTCATAAGTGTGGCGTGCTTCAAACCCATGAAAAAAGACTCTACTCAATGTGGCTTTTAGACACCCTAGGACACTTCAACCCTATTTCTCTGATACCAAGTTTGTCACAACCCGAACGTAGAACCGAATCATAACACGGGACAAGGGGCCTCGAAAGACTCCATGTCGACCCATGGCATGAACATTCATCTAACTTCATATCATAAAAACAGAATACCTAACATATCAACATATCGAAAAGCATGAACATAACATAGCTTAGTGTGATAATCAGTACGGACTAAATACATAACAGCGGAGTACCACATATATTCTGAAAGCCTCTAACGTAATAGGTGGGTTGATGGGACAACATCCCCAACTAACCCGGTAGCCGAAACTAAAAGAAAGAATCAATGTGTAATCAAATGGTCCTCGGAGAATGAGGACTCACCAACAAGCTGGATCTGAGTCTTTGTAACAAGCTAATGGCGATGCTGAATCTGAAGATTGGAGCATGTATCATAAAATAAATGACATAAAGTATACGGTCAGTGCGTGGAATGGACTGAGTATGCATGGTAAGTAAAATGGACATTTAAAAATACATAAAATCTCATAAATGATCATAAGAGAAGGACATCATGCTCGTATCATAAATATTATAAGATAACATAAGGCTCAAGGTTTTTAAATAATTCATAAACCATTCATTATCATGATCATAAAAAAAATTATCAAATCATCACTTGAGACAATAACATAAACGTAACAATGCATAAAACATGCGAAAAAATGGGAGGACTCGTTATAACTGACACCATCATGGTAGAGCCTTACATGATGCTCCAACTATCTCACTCAAGTGGGCAGAGTCGCTCCTAGCTTGCCAGGCGAGGGACGTGCATTATGTGATATCACGAAAGAGGGGATCATTATCAGTGTAATGTATCATTATAAACCCATGGTGGCACGTGCTTATGAGACATCAACATAGTCCTTTAAATGCCAGGCTGATCGGTGCAAGACATGGCTCTCAAAAACATATACATTAGGCTCATATGTAAATCAATAACATCATTCGTTAAGATTCATGGCTAAATAAATATTTATCATTCATTAATCCCCATTAAAACATGATTATCCAAGTATCAAAGGCTCTTTTTGTCGGCCAACATCATAAATCGATATATCATGAGATCCATTTCATAAATTGTAAATAATTCTTCAACGTGTGGGTATTGCCCAATACTTTAACATGCTTTACAATACTCAATTCATTTGAAAATATGCTTATAAACATGGATAACTTTAAAACATGCTTTTCATCATCATCAATTCACAATACTTGAACATTCATCATAAACTTTAACTTTCATGAACTTTTCATAAATGGAAAATTTGATTTATAAAACTTGAAACATGATTTGTAAAGAAAAACAACATAAAAAATTCCCATAATTAGAAATTCAATGGTAGTAACTCAATTAGATCAAGTCCATATAGAGAAATCAAATTTTCATGCATTGGGTGAAATCCCCATAGATTTTAGATAGGAATTTTCATAAATTGAAAGAGTTGGGCATGGGTGTGAAAGGATTCACCCATTATAACCCTACATACCTAGGGAAAATCAAATCTCACCACTCCTTGAAAGCCCAATGGAAATTGATGAAGAAAACCCTTGAAGACAAGCTTGATCACCTTCTAAATTTTTCTAACTTTGCATTCATGAGAATGAATAGGGTAGAAGGGCTTAACCTATCTTAATACATTCAAATAAAAAGCTTAAAATGACGTAGTTTAGGACCTTAGAGCGTAGGAATGATGAAAATACCCTTAATGAAAAACCTTGAAAAATCTGCACTTATGGACTAACGAACGAACTAACAGGTTGTTGAAGATCCCTAGTCTGCGCTGCCAACGTTCCTGATCTCAGGTTCGACCCCACAACTCAATAGGACGAGTCTTCCTCTCAAACGATGGGTCATTACATCATCCTTTATTTCCTCCTTCAGGTCCTGCTTCATGCCTCCCAACGAGTCCCACCACGACTCGTTACTTCATCCAATGAGTCGTGGTTGCCTTCCGTTAAGTCTAATGGAAAACATAGCTATTCCAAAACAACGACTGGTGACCAACTCATTACTTCTCACGGCAGATCATGGGATGACCCGTTACCTTCCCCTAAGCTGAGGTCCAGTACCCACCAGGGTTCCAAATGATGACTCATTGTATCCAGCAATGAGTCTTTACTTTGCTTGTTGTTTCCACTGTAACCAGGCCTAGTCCTTCCCACGACTTCTTCCCACGGGTCATTGGTTGGACCAACAATCCGTTAGGTCGTCTGTCCTAGGGATTTTTCCCAGTTTTCAGCCAACTTCCATTTCCATTTTAAATCTCCTGTCTATTCTTAGGCATTTTCAGGATATTACACGACTGATTCCTTTATATTTTGAAATTGAAAGAACATTGGGAAGAATGGAGAACCAAGAGCAAAGAGATGCCCGTCTTGTTGAAGAAGCTACCAAGCAAAGCTAGCTCGGCAAGCTGCACTTCAGGAGGCTGATGATGCTCAAGATGAAGTTGTGAATTCTGGTCGCCATGGATGAGGAAAGAGAGGCCAGTGATATTCCCCTTAATTCTTTGATGAGGATGACCCAAATATTGATGATGTCGGGTCAACATGAGATATCATACAACCACCTTTGCCTGCTGAGGAAACGTTTGATATAGCTAGCACCATGATACTGTTGCTGAATATGAAAGGGGTGTTTAGTGCTCATGCAGTTAATGATGCCAACCTGCACTTAATGAGCTTCATTGGAATATGCAAGGCGTACTAGTTGGCCGATGTCAGTTAGGATGTGATAAGGCTGAGACTCTTCCTATTCTCTTTATTTGGGGTGGCCACTTTATAGTTATTAGAGTTGCCCAACAACTCCATTACCAATTGGAGGGAGCTCAAACAAGCTTTTCTAGAGAGATTCTTCCCACCCTCTAGGATGCTATAGCTTAAGGATGAGGTATACATTTTTTGACAACTGAAAACAGAGGCACTTCATGAAACCTTGTTGAGATTTCGAAGAAGTTGACCAAGTGCCCAAACCATAAAATTCTCGATGACAGTTTGTTGGAGATTTTCTATAGGTCATTGAATAATAGTACTAAAGCTATAACAGACAATGTGGCAGGAGGAGAGCTGTTGAATCACACCTGGGAGTAGGCTACCACTATTTTTGATAAAGTGAGTAAAACAAATAGGGCATGGCACATTCGGGAAGCGAAAGAAGCTACAGGTACATATGTTGTTGGTATGACTACAGAACAATGAAAGAAAGAGGAGGAATGCGATCAGGAATTGTCCTACATGCGTACATTATTAGACCTGCTCAGAATCATATCATGGGCTTTGGGGCCAGAAAAGTTAATCCAGTGGGAACACAGGGACAGGAACTAGGGCCAGAGTATTTAGATTCCGAGGAGGAGGCAAATTTCTTAGACAACCAGGTGGCGGGTTTCTGGGCCATCGCCCAAGGGTCTGGATAGGACAATTGGTGCCAAGGTTTTGGAAATCAATCTCGGAACCAATACCGAGACAACTACAACTGAAACAGGTACAGAGATAAAAGCCAAGGTTATGAGCGTCAGGGAGAATGGAGAAGGAATGGTGGTTACCACAACAATCGAGCAGGATTGTATGTGCCTCCTAATGTACGTGAGGGTGAGGATCGACAGTCAAAGTTGGAAAGGATGATGGTTGATATGCTCAAAAAGGTGAGGTCTATGGAGGAGTAGCTGTAAGACATTCATGGTGATATATCTGGACGGGCAAGAGAGTCGAGTCACATGCTATGACCATCAAGCAAATTGGGCAGCAACTGGGTCAACTATCGGCATCCCTGAACCCTTGGCAAAAGGGAACACAACCTAGAAACACAGCTCAAAATCCAAAGAATGAAAGTAATTATATGGTTGTGATGACTAGGAGTGGAAAGACAATGGTTGATCCCCCTCTGTCGGTTGTAGTTGAACTTCAAAGGAAGAAATATATCATAATTGATAAGGATGAAGAGGTTGTTGACAAAGAGCTTAAGGAAGAAGATTAGTTTGTTGAGGCTCCTGTTGTTGAGAGGGAGCCTGAAGCTGAACAATGAAAGAAACAAGGGTCCACACAGATTTATAAGGCTATCCCACGACCATCACCACTATTCCCTCAATGAATGAAGAAGAAGGCGGAAGATGGTAAGTTGGATAAAATTCTATCCATGCTTAAACAATTATGTATAAACCTACCATTGGTCGAGGCATTGGAGCAGATGTCGGGATACGCCAAGTTTATGAAGGACCTTGTTACAAAGAAAAGGTCCGTGAGCTATGAGCTCGTGGATAACCTACATCATTGTAGCGCCATAGCCTTATGGGTTATTGCCCAGAAAAAGGAGGATCCAGGTGCCTTCACCATTCCATGTACTATTGGTCACGTTGAGTTTTCAAAGGCACTCTGCAACTTGGGAGCAAGCATCAACCTGCTGGCATTAGCTGTGTTCAAGCAGCTGGGCTTAGGAGCCCCAACACGGACTACTATGCGGCTATTGATGGCCGACCAAACTATGAAGAAGTCTTTGGGGATCCTGTTTGATGTGCTTGTAAAGGTGGACAGATTCATATTCCCAGTGGACTTCGTGATCCTTGATGGCAAAGGTTGACTTTGAGGTACCCATCATTTTGGGGTGACCATTCCTAGCCACTGGGAGGGCTTTAGTAGATGTAGAGGTTGGCCAACTGAAATTTAGGCTTAATAAAGAGGAGGTGACCTTCAATGTCCGCCAGTCAATGAAGCTACCCAATGATTTTTTGACTCGTCTCAGCAATTGAGGATGAGTTTGAGTTTCTTGACGAAGTCTGAGTAGTCAAGAGACTTGCGTCGTACCGTAATGTTAAATAAGGAGCTTCTTAGGAGGCAACCCATGAGGTGGTTCGGTAAAGTTTGAGTAACTGAACCGCCTGCTTCATGCCACGACGTTAAATCAAACGCTTCTTGGGAGGCAACCCAAGTTTATTGACTTTTGTGTGCTCAGTGTCCAGGTGAAACAAAAATAGGTTGCAAAAAAATTTCAGTGCAGACTAGTACTGCGAGCCCCAGTACGACTTGTAAGAGCATTGTATGGGCTGTAGTATGAGTTGTGGTGAGAAGTAGAGATATGACCTAGTACATGAGTTCATGGTACGGTTGGTCCTACGACTCGTAAGTCCATTGGATGAGTCATACTACTCACTATACATATGAACTATGCAAAATATGGAACTCCAGTTTAGAGTGACCTATAAGTCGTGGTATGGTTCGTACCTCCATGGTACGAGTCGTATGATGTGTTCATAGGTCCACAGGAAAGTTTTCTTAAAAGTCTACTACAAGTCCTAGGGATGAGTTGTATGTCCTTCCTACGACTCATGGTACGAGTCCTGATGGGCCAATTTACTTAAGTCGACCCAACTCGACCCAAAAATTTTAAAATTTTCCCTAAAAGTATTTAAACTTCAAATTCTTCAGACTCTTCTCCCACGCACTCAAAACCCAAACACACGAACACTTCCCATGACTCCCTCACACCCGTAACTCAAGAACAAAGACCAATTGAGAAAAAATTATGCTCGATTAACACTACCCAAATGGATTTCCAACCCTAGTCATTTACACAGACGAAGTGAGCAAGATATTGCAAAACAAATCATATAAGTAACTATTCTTCGAGTCGGGCAAAATGACCTTTGTGCTTGTATGAATGTGTTTAATAAATAGGAGACCTCAAAATGCATGAAAATAGATGAGGATAGTGATCAACAATTTGCATTATGACTATGTTGACTGGGTAGGATTCGAGAATGCTTAAAATTGAATTTAAACTGCTATTAACTGAGTTATGGGTTGTGAATTAAAAAGGGAGGACTGGATAGTTGAAAAAAAATGTGAAAAATGCATGTCTACAATTGGGGAATTCCTAGTACCCAACACAAATTGAATTTACTTGCAAAACTAACATGAACAATGGCAAGGAAAGGCTTTACAAGCCTTCTTACAACTCGTGGTTTCACACTATGACTCGTAGGATGGCTCTTCGGGACTGTCCTAAACTAAATGTATGACAATTAATTGGTATGGAACTTACTACGCTCGTAGTATCCTACTACGAGTCGTACCTGGAAATTGTACCAGGAGTCAGAAAAGGGTCAAGTCTAAAGGAAATAGTACGATCCGTACTACGACTCATGGAATCGACTTATAGGTCGTACCATGAGTCATGGAATAATACATAATAAATTTTTTAAGGGGATTCCTCATACTACTCATGGAACGGATCGTACTTTCATGGTACAAGTCATACCTCAGAGTTGTGATTGTAACCTATGATCTTACGAGTCTCAGTACGGATCATACCTTCTAGGTACGGCTCGTACTATAGACCAGTGAAAAAATTCAGAGGATAATCTCTTGTTTTCTTTTCCTTAGATATGATGGTCTAACCCTTTTTCTCCAAAGGTACAATGACTTTGAATAAGAAAGCTACCAAATCCACCAAAGAAAAAGCCGCCAGGGTAGAGATAGATACTCGGAGGGCATTGAGAGATGGGCCCTTTGACTCAGAGCATGCAAACACCTCTCTTAGTGGTTCGATGGAAGCATACAAGGGTGATATTTCTGAAACCGATGCAACCCGAACCACTAGGGAAAAAGATAATGCCCAGGACAAGGCAGACACTGCCACATCTACCAATGATCCCTGTTGTAACTGCGCCCAAGCACACACGCAAGCGTACGTGGTCTTACAAGTAATACAGTGGCCCTTTTTAAGAGCCAGATGCCGAACCCATAGGGACTGGACCTATTCAGCTAATTATCAAGTTCAAATGTGATATTAACATTCACAAGTATTGATTATAAAAGTTTTCAATAAATTCTATTTTAAATCTAGTGGTGGTCACAGAAATACTCTGAAATCATTCAATAAGAAACTAGAGCTAAGGCCGGATAATCGTGCGACACTACGCTTTGCAATGGTTTAAGTATGGAATAATCAATTGTTGTCTCACATAATTGAAAAATGCATGTTCATGGTCTCTTGAGCCTCTAAACATGAGAAACTAGCCTCACAACTACATCGTTGAGCGAGGATGTGACATCCTAGTTCGTAGGCAATTCAATTACGTGGATGTGGTTTACGGGGTTTATGCCCTTGATTAGGGACTTTCGTACCTCTAATCATTGAACTCAACTTAGCTTCACAACTACTTCTACGAGTGGTGGAGTGACAATTCTAAGTCAGTGTATTGCTCTATTCCTGTTTTATCAACCAAGCAAGGCAAATTAGGTATAATTTCTATCCTAATTGCGAATCGTATCAAAAGATATGAACTTGCTCCCTACATTCTCTTGTTCTTGCCTGGGGTTGCTTTCTCAAGCTTTTACCTAAGTTTAACGTGTGAGTTTTCATGGTGATCATTCATAAAAACAACCATAATTAAGATCATAAGACAAAACAACAATTAATAACTTAAAACCAAAACAAATTCACATAGTCACAATCATACCATGTGGCCTCAACCCTAGAGGAAGGGTTCTAGTTACTC
>JACEIK010001073.1:198038-208072 GCA_018107945.1 Datura stramonium
ATGTTGTGTGTATGTTTTAGCTTGTTTATAATGGCTGTGTTGGTCCTTATTCGGTTGGTAGTAGTGACCTTGTTGGTCACGTAGTAGTTTAGCTCCTGTTTTCTTGATTCAGAAGTAAGTAGACAATATGGTGGCCTAATTCAGCCCGCATAGGTTCCCTTATGTTGATGGAGTTCTGGTTAGTTGATGGGGTTGTACAGGTGGCTATAGGCCTAGTCGGCCAGGGGCTATATTTACAGTCGTTATATAGCCCGTTGATTCCATTAATCAGAGTTAGAGCCAGGCAGGCACCAAAAGTGCCTAGGCTCAGCAGTCTAGCAGTTCAGGTCCTAGTAGGGCAACAGGTGCCAGTCATACCCCCCAAGGCGGGGTGTGACAATAAATGTGTAATTTATAAACATTCACTCATGCTACATATCTCACCATACTTGAAATTATGAATCATAAACTTGACTTTTCATTAAACTTGCATAATAGGACATAAAAACTTGAAATCGTGAATTTATAATCAATTGTGTATAAAATCTTCCCATAAATCTTAAAACATGCTTTGGAACATGAGGGGAATTGACCCATAGACATATCATAGAAAATTTCATAAAATTGGATTAAAACCCTATAAGATCGTACACTTGAATTAGAACTTGAATTCAAGAATTGGAGGAGAAATTTGGATATGAGAGTGAAAGAAAACTCTCATTCATAGCCCTACATACCTGGGTAAACTGATTCTCAACTTATCTTTGAAAGCCCAAAGAGAACTGGGGAAGAATTGAGAGAATTCTAGATTGATCTCCCAAGAGAATTCAAAGCTTTT
Organism: Datura stramonium; assembly: GCA_018107945.1. NCBI lineage: Eukaryota > Viridiplantae > Streptophyta > Magnoliopsida > Solanales > Solanaceae > Datura > Datura stramonium. The sequence continues at coordinate 198,856 of JACEIK010001073.1, forward strand.
ATGCATGGGAAAGCCTAATGACTTTATATAGGCTAAATCCTCTTAAAATACTCCTTTTAAAGCTTAAAACAACGTAGTTTAGGACGTAGGAGCTTAGGAATTACAAAAATATCCTTAATGATTTCATAGAAAAAAGGTCACTACCGGATGCCAGAGTCATACCATGGGTCGCACCATGAAACAACGACCCATGGTTTCCTCTTGTTGCCATACCTGCCTTAATCCTCCCATTCTTAGATTCTTTCCTCAGATTCTTACCACGACTCATAGTTTCCTACTATGGATCGTGCCATCCCTCATCTGACCAGTACCTAGAGACCCAATAATCATGCTATGACTCCTGACCATAAGTCATACCTCGACACCATGAGTCTTTGGAACCATCCGTTGTCACTGGGCCAAATTTCCAACTTCTCTGATGCTCACCATGGCCACTTATCACGACCTGTTTTTTGCCATAATGAGTCGTACCATGAGCCGTACCTTCCAGACCTGACACACTAGCAGCTTTTCACGATTCTTTACAAAGGCCCTTTACTGGGACTTACGAGTCGTACCTTGACTCGTTCGTCCAAAACCTTTCAACTAGTAACTTACCACGACTCAGTCCTATGGCCCTTTACTCCTCACCATGACTCGTACAACGAGTCATTTTGAGACATTTTTCAAATTTTTTCTGCTAATCATATTTTCAATTCATAATCAAGTCTTAGGAACTTTTGGGGTGTTACAGCTACTCATGTACCCCTTTTCTGAGTATAGACTACCATCTAGGAAGTTTATCTCGATTCCATCTGTAGAGAAGCTGTAGATAATTAAAGGTGAACAGATCCGGTCGGCTGTCATAATTCCACCATAGAGAATGTCTTTTGTTAAGACATAGACTTTTTCATTTTCTTAATTTATTCCTCTTAAACTATGTTAGGTATGTCCTCAACTACAATGAGTATCAGTTTTTGGGAATGTAGTAGATAGATTGTGATTATTTTCTTTTGGCTTATTCAAGGCTTCCATTATCTTCTTTAGAATGCTATTTCATTAATATGACTTTGGAATTTGAGAAATTAGTTGGGACATGTTTGTTTTCCCACAAGGGAAAATATTATGGGTTCCAATCTAAACCATTTTGGTCGTGTGACATTATGTCTTCATGTTTGTAAGTTTCAAAGACATATTCTAAGAGTCATGCTAATGTCTCATGCTAAAAGTAAATTTGCAATGGTTTATGAACCCAAATCTTTATGAGTTTCTCCATCAAAGAGTCATCATACATACATGATCCTTATGTTATGATATTTGACTAAATCCCTTCAGTTATGTTCAAGTCATATTTTCATTAGTACAACTCTTGTTGAGTTACCAATTGAGTTTGTCAAGTTCAAAGAAGAGTACCTTTCATGTGCAAATGTTTTCAATGTATAAGTAGTTATTATAAAAAGATATGATAATGATCTAAAGAAAACAAAAGTATGAGAATGAAGAAGAACGCTTTCATGATTAAAGAAGAGGTTAAAGTATAATTGACGCGAACAATTGATGGAAATAACTTAAAACTAAGAATATGAATATAAGTTCTTGAGTGTCAACGTATATATGTTAGAAAGGTTATCTACTCCTATTCTAAATTGTAATCTAAGCCGATAGGAGCCATTCAAGAACGATAAGTTATGTGTCTAAAGGACCTCAGAAGTCCTAAATCCTAGGAAGTCTCCTAGAGATCACCCAGTTAATTAAATATGAGTTTATACATTATACAGAAGTCGCATAAGTTGTATGTTTGCAGCTCAATTCTTAGCTCTATGTGCATGTCGAGCATTATGGCCAGCAACTCAAAGTTCCAAGTTATAAGTTCCATGTTTTTCTGTGAATAATACAAATGAATTAAGAGTTATATGTTCTCATCGACGTGATAAGTGTGATAATGAAATTCCATTGTGTAATTGTCAACACAGGTAAAGAAACCACCTTATGGGAATTGTATATGCAGTTTCTAAATTTTAAAGGATTGTATAGAAATGAGAATCTATGTTTTTCTATTCAAGAGATACATTAAATCAATAAGATTGTTCATAGATCATTTCTTGTAATCCTACTAAAGATCATATGTTGTCTAAACCTCCTAAAGGTCCTTTGAGTTATATGTGCATGTTTGTAGTCCATGAGTCTCGAAAGAGGCATATTCAAGTTGTAGTCTCGGGGTCAGTCGTTTATGTGCTATATCTATCAAACAGACTCAATATGAGCCGTATCAATTGTACATATGGTTATGGACATGATTTATCATACCTTACTATTGATGCGGTTATATATTAGTTGGCAGATATTCTCAGACCTTACCACCGATGCGGTTATATCGATTAGGTAGATATTCCCTGACCTTACCACCGACACAGTCAAATCAAATGGGCAGATATTCTTTCAGACATTACACCTCTGAAATGACTATCTCGATTGGCTAGATATTCATTCAAACATTACACCTCTAAGATGGCTATCTCGGTTGGGATGTATCATTATTACAATTACATCAATGTATAGTTTACCAGTTGAGTAGTTACAGTATGAATGTGTACATGTTTATATTCACACGGTGATATTGTATTTTTATCAGTTACAACTCAGTCGTACATTTGTTTTTTTACATCTTCACTACAATATAAAGTTGTCGTCAGGCTACAATTTTTAGAGTTCCAGGTTGTCTCTATCCTTTATATGATTATGCTTTTTGACTCAGTTATTATATGATTCCTGTCTTACATTTACTACTGCCTTACATACTAGTATATTTCAATTGTAATAATGTCCCTTCGCTTAGGAACCTAAGTTCATATCGTAACTGCAGTTAGAGGTTAGGATTCCCAGTTACAGTAGAAGTTCGTGAGATCATCCGATGTGTTTGTATTCTTCTTTCTTTATGGACCTAGGGTCTAGTATTTTAGTTGAGTTTTCAGATACAATTATGGGTAGGCCGGAACCCTATTCCAATTATCAATTCGGTTTACTCTTTATAGGCTTTGTGGACTTAGTATGTACAGTATTATCCATTTTGTGGCCTCGTTAGCTTTCTACTACTTAGTTTAGCATAATCATGGCCTTGTCGGCATTTTAGTTACTTATCCTTTTCTATTGAGACCTTATGGGTCCAATTTTGTAATCTAGTTGATTATGATAGGTATCTTGGAAGGCCTAAGTGTTACAATTACAGATGTCTTATAGCCAGCGTCTCGATCAGCTTAGCATCGAGCACCAGTTGTGCCCTCCCTCAATTTTGGAGCATGACATTGTAGTGCCTACTATATTTTCTTAGTTAGCTGAATTTTCTCCAAGTCTCCTTCCCCAATGATATTCATCATGTTACGGTGCCCTTAATAGTGAACCTTAACACATTGAGCATCTTGTCATAATGTCTAGTACATGCAACACTTTGACGAAAATACCTATGGTCCTCTATAAATTTCACTATGACATAGTGACCATACTGGTGAACTTCGTCTTGATGGGCTCCATGTCGTGTTAGCTGGTGTTGTGCCACCACTTACAAATTATCTTTTTCCTTTGGTCAACGTGCAACTTTTTTTATCAAACTCGGATTGGTGAGTGGTTAGATGCGTTAGAATCCAAATACAAATATGGTGTCGTGTATGAACACACATCATTATCATCGTTACACCACTTATCCAAATTTCTTATTTTTATTATTTTAAAACGTACTATGAAACTATGAGGTGTTACACAAATCCCTCAAGAAGCATGGAGCGGAAGAAATCCAAGTGTCAAACACTTGAGAATCATTGGAGTGTAGCCTATGCTCATGTCTCACATAAAGGGAGAGAAAAACTAGATGATTGAAGTGATAAGAATTGTTTATGTTTGCTATGGCATAGTTCAAATGGCTAAAAGTTATATAACCCAAGCAACAACAAAGTAATAGTGAGTCATGGCATTGAGTTTGATGAAAAAAAACGTGAAATTGGGAGGCTTAGGAAGAAAGGGCGTATGACTTTCTTCCATAGTTTAGTTTGGAGATGAAGAAGAAGAGGAGACTATTCCACTTGCATAGGATGCAAACCCACCTTATTCTCCAACAAATGTTGAATGTTTTTCTTCCCAAGAAAGTTCTAGCAAGAGGCTGCAGACGATGAGGAGAATCTAAGAGCTCTATGTGATATAGAAGAAGTTAATTATTTTTTATTTTTTGTATTTTCTTTTTACTAATAGTGAAATAATGAATCATGATGAAGTTGTTATAGACAGATGGGGGAGACATGCCATGGAGGAGGAGATCAACACAATACAAAATAAAAACACTTGTAAATTAAAAACTCTTTCTAACGGTCATCAAACAATTTCAGTTAAATGGATACACAAAGAAAGAAATAATACTCATGGAGAGTGGAGATATACAAGGCAAGACTTATTACTAAAGTATAAAAGCAAAGACATGGAATTGGCTATCAAAAATGATGAAATGGAGAAAAAGTTGAAACTTGGCATCAGACACAGAACGAGTCGTAAGGAGACTTGTGCGAGCAGCCCACGAGTCGTGATATGACTCGTGGGGAGGCCTAGGGAGTTAATATGAAACTTTAGAAATGTGGGGTGGGTGAGAAGGAAAAGAAAAGAAAAAAGTGCAGTGTACTCGAGGGAAGGACCCCACAAGTCGTGGTCAGTCACCACGATTCGTGGGGAGGGTCGTGGCCAAGCAGGGATTAATTTGGTTGAAGTTAAGGCAGTGCACATCACGGATGGTGACCACGAGTCGTGGTCACCTGGTCATGAGTCGTTATGTCTCCCGTTATGAGCGCAGGAGACCTGTTGAGCAGTGTACTTCACGGATCAAGCCACGAATCGTGACCCTAGACGACGAATCGGTAGGTCCCTCGTTGGGACCACCTGACAGTTATTTTCTACGAGTTTAGTAAGGGATATTTCATAATTCCTAATATGCTAAGGCCTAAAATACGTTGTTTTGAGTTATGAATAGTGACTTTTAAAGGGATTAAGTTCATTTTAGGCCATTTCATATTCATGCATGCAAGAGTGATTGTCTAAAGAGGTGATCAGGGAATACTTCAAAGTTTTATTCAATTCCTTCTTGGGTATGCAAGGGAGGGTAAGAATCAACAATTTTTAGGTATGTAGGGTTATGAATGGTGTTTTGTTCACACCCATGCCAATCTCTCCTAATTCATGAAGTTTGATCGAAAATCTTATGGGATTTTAACTTAAATCTTGTGAAATTCTAATGATCTATTGATGGGTTATTATCTTTTGTGATTTACATCATATTTTATGATTTATGATCAGATTCTACAACTATTTTGATTATAACTATTTATTTCGACTACTACAAAATTAAGGCTAATTATGCAAGTTCTATGATGAATCGAGCTATGATCTTTACCTTAATTGCTAATATTTATTAACCCATCATGATTTATGATTCGTAATATGGATTTATTCAAATTCCCATTATGAATTGATGACTTACAAAGTCTATATATGATTTATGAATATGCATGAATCTCATGATTTTACAAATTATGTTTTGGCCCAACTCAAGGGCCTTACCCTCATGGCTAGTTCACGTAATTACAAGCACGTTTATGATTATCATGATTTAACTAGCCCATGAATTTCATGCATATTATTTTATGAGCACTATATATGTTTTGGGAGTAGTATTTAACACTGAGTAGTTTCGGGGCTCAGGTTTTTCCCCGAATCTCAGAACTAGGTGTCACTGTAGGACATGATGGGTCCTCCTTTGTGACTGTCCCCTTTCTCAAATGGGCCCTCTCATGTGTGATATCACACCTTTCATGGTTCTACCCTTGGCAAGGTACGAACACCCTCCCGACTAGGGATTTACAGATCGGGCTCCATGTGTGCTTATATGGGCTATGTCGGTTATAAGAATCTCCCACTGCTTCGTATAATTTCTGCATGTTTATGATTATGCATAATGGATCAAGTCATGTTCAATTCAGATTTTCTCTTATGATTATAATTACGACTGAATTACGAATGTTTTGAAAACTCTGAGTCTTATGTTATTGTATGTTACTTATGATATCAGCATGTTGTCTCACTTTTATGATCATTAATGAGTTTTTATGTATTTTAACTGTCTATTTTACTTACCTTTCATACTCGGTACATTCCACGTACTGACCACATACTTCTCTATGCTATATCTTTTCATGATACAAGACCCGGCTCTCAGGCTCAGCCTCGTCAAAAGTCTATTTCAGAGTTTAGCATCCAGCCTTTTGGTGAGTCATCATTTTTTGAGGGCCATATGTTCAAATTATGATGTTTGTTTTGTTTCAGTTTTTCCGGATTAATTAGGGATGTTGTCCCATCAACCCATCTAATACGATAGAGGCTTTCAGACAAATTGTAGTACCCAGTTGTTATGTATTATAGAATGTTCTTCCTATCATGCTATGTTATGTTATGTTTATGTTTTCGCTACATAGTCATGTTAAGAGTTTCTCTTAATGATATGAAGTTAGATGAATGTTCATGCCATGGGTCGACTTGGAGTCTCTCGGGACTCCTTGTCCCGTGTTACGATCCGGGTCTATGTTAGGGTCGTGACAAACTTGGTATCAGAGCCATAGGTTTGAAGTGTCCTAAGGTTTCTGAAAGCCTCGTTAGCTGAGTCTTTTTTATGGGTGTGAAGCGCGCCAAACTTATGTTGAAGATGCTACGAGACATTTAGGAAATGTTCCCTTCATTCATGATTTATGTCGTGCAATGAAATGTCTCCCTATCCTTCTAATTCGTGCTATTCGAGATTTCATAATTATGGCAATGGGATGGCCATGAGGATGGCAACGAGAACGGGCACCAGCAAGCCCTACCAGTTCAGGAGCACCAGGCACCGGAGCCAGTTGCCCATGCTGAGATTCAGGAAGCTATCCAGATGCTTGCGCAGGCCTTGACCGCTCAGGTCAATCAGCAGGCTGTTGCACACGTTCAGCAAAATGGCAATACAACGATGGCTCGAGTCAGAGATTTCTTGAGGATAAACCCTCTGAAGTTCCTTGGGTCTAAGGTAGATGAGGACCCGCGTGAATTCATCAACGAGATTCTAAAGATCACCCAAGTGATGGGGGTGAAAAATGGGGAGTGTGTTGATTTGTCCTCTTATCAGCTGAAAGGGGTGGCGCATATCTGGTTTAAGCAATGGAGATATGGTAGGGTAGTGGGGCAAGGCCCTATAGGTTGGGAAGAGTTTCATGCATCCTTTCTAGATCGGTTCTTCTCTCGCGAGATAAAGGAACTGAAGGAGGCTGAGTTTGTAAATCTTAAGCAGGGTGATATATCGGTTCAAGAGTACGCTCTGGAGTTCACCCGCTTATCCAAGTATGCACCAGAGTTAGTGGCAGATCAGAGGGCTCAGGTGAATCGATTTGTGCATGGAGTGGCGAACTACTTGGATAAGGACTTTAGGATCACCATGCTGCATCAGGATATAGATTTTCCCCGCATAGTGTTGTATGCCCAGGAGATGGAGTCGGTGTATCGAAGGCAGAGAGAGGCCAAGAGGCCAGGACCGACAATTATCGAATTTCTCAGCCTAGATTGGGGGTGACAGCACCAGTAGTCTAATCACAGGTCTATTGCTCCAGCACCATCATCAGCTAGTACACCATCTAGATCACGAGGGGATCAGAGGAGCAGGGCTTCAGATTCAAGGGGCTAGGGTAGCATGCAAAAAAGCGCAATTTCCCAGCTTGTGCAAGGTGCGGTAAAAATCACCCAAATAGGTTCCTAGTAGGCTCAAATTCTTATTTCGGGTGTGGAAAACTCGATCACAGACTCAAGGATTTCCCTTTAGCCAGATCAGGGAGCAGCGGAGCCCGTATGCTAGCTGCTAGTTCATCCGCTCCAGAAGCATGTCCCTCTCAACAGGATGCCTCAACTAGTTTAGCCGACGGTCAGCGCCAAAATAGGTTCTATGCCCTTGCGACCCGTCAAGAGCAGGACACATCACCAGATGTGGTTACTGGTACGTTACGAGTGTTTCACCTTAATGCTTATGCTTTGATAGATACAGGGGCTACCTTGTATTTTGTGACACCTTATATTTCTAGTAGCTTTGGAGTTAGTACCAAAACTCTGTCAAAAGCATTTTCAATTTCTACTCCTGTTGGTGATTCGGTTGTATCTAGGGGGGTGTATAGAAGATGCCCGATCACTATATTGCATAAAGTCACATCCGCAAACCTTGTAGAGTTGGCCATGACTGACGTTGATATTATTATTGGTATGGATTGGTTGTATGCATGTTATGTTTCTTTTAACTGTAGAACTCGTGCGGTGGAGTTCCGCTTTCTGGGTGAGTCAGTCTTGGAGTGGAAGGGTAGTTCGATTGTGCCTATAGGTCGTTTTATTTCCTATCTTAAGGCCAGGAAGATGATTTCTAAGGGTTGTGTGTATTATCTAGTTAGGGTTAAGGATTTTGAGTCCTAGATCCCAACTATCCAGTCAGTTCCGGTAGTGCATGAGTACTAAAAGTGTTCCCTAATGATTTACCGAGTGTTCCTCCCGAGAGGGAAAATGATTTTGGAATTGACCTTCTTCCCGACACACAGCCTATATTTATTCCTCCTTACATAATGGCCTCAGCTGAGCTAAATGAGTTGAAAGAACATTTGAAGGACCTGTTAGATAAAGGTTTCATTAGACCGAGCAAGTCTCTATGGGGTGCACCAATTCTCTTTATCCGGAAGAAAGATGGTTCTCTTCGAATGTGCATTGACTATCGGAAATTGAACAAAGTCATCATCAAGAACAAGTATCCTTTACCCAGGATTGATGATTTATTTGATCAGGTTCAACGTTCCAAGTGTTTCTCAAAGATAGATCTCAGGTCCAGGTACCATCAGCTCAGAGTTCGGGAGTGTGACATCCCGAAGATAGCCTTCAAAACGTGGTATGGACATTATGAGTTTGTAGTTATGTCTTTTGTACTAATGAATGCTCCTGCAGATTTTATGGAGTTGATGAACAGGGTGTTCAAGCCATACTTGGACATGTTCGTGATTGTGTTTATTGATGACATCTTGATATACTCTTGGAGACTGCTCATTTGAGGGTAGTGCTTGTCACGCCCCGCCTTGGGAGGCATGACTGGCACCTGGTGCCCTACTAAGACCTGGACTGCTGGACTACTGAGCCTAAGAACTTCTGGTGTCAGGCTGGC
>JACEIK010001073.1:219364-229498 GCA_018107945.1 Datura stramonium
ATTTCTCGAAAGTCCAGAAGGGAGAAATACTCACTTTAGGGCTAGGAGTATATTGACACTAATTTGGAGAAATTCCACTTACCTTATCTCGGTAGGACGATGGTCTGCCGGCCGAATTTCACGAAACTAACTTCGCAGGAATGCTCCCGGCAGCTTAATACTTTACTACCCAAGATTCATTCGAGTTTGGACCGCGTTTAATAGCGTAACGGACGGAATTTCAAAGAAATCCCTCGTGCCCCCTGTTTTCTGTTCACTCTCTGGAAATTATGAATTCAAATGAGACAAAACCGAAGTGGAGGGGTTTATATACTTGGAACCTCTAAGTCGCATTCGTTGAATGCGATTTATAAGTCGCATTTGCCTTGCGACGTGCTGACTTGACGCTTGTATGGTCTCTCCCTGAGCCCTTTTCTCGCACATATGGAATTCTAAAACTCTTAACCAACATGCGAATAGGCCATCTACATATCAAGAATTTACGGGGTGTAACGGTGCTGCAGACTCTTAAAGATCTTCAATTATATGCCAAATTCAACAAGTGTGAGTCTTGGTTGAACTCCATAGCATTTTGGGCCATGTGGTATCAATCGAAGGCATAATGGTGGATTCTCGGAAAATAGAGGCGGTGAAGAATTGGCCTAGACAAGTGAACCCTTCAGATATTCGGAGTTTCTTGGATTTAGCTGGCTACTATCGGAGATTTGTTAAAGGTTTCTCATCGATTGCAACACCTTTGACCAAATTGACCCAGAAGAAGGTGAAATTCCAATGGTCGTAGTCTTGTGAGAAGAGCTTCCAAGAGTTGAAGACTCGACTTACTTCAGCACCGGTGTTAACTCTACCGGAGGGTATCATGGGTTCGTGGTGTATTGTGATGCTTCAAGGATCGGACTTGGGTGTGTATTGATGCAACATGGGAAGGTTATAGCATATGCCTCTAGACAGCTAAAATTCCACGAGAAGAATTACCCGATCCATGATCTTGAATTGGCCGCGGTAGTGTTCGCATGGAAGATATGGAGACATTATTTGTATGGGGTCCAGGTGGATGTTATTACGGACCATAAGAGTTTGCAATATGTGCTTAGTCCGAAGGACCTCAATCTTCGGCAAAGGAGGTGGTTGGAGCTACTCAAGGACTACGATATGAGTGTCCTATACCATCCGGGTAAGGCTAATGCAGTAGCGGATGCACTTAGTAGGCTCTCTATGGAGAGTGTTTCCCATGTGGATGAGGGGAAGAAGGAGCTGGCAAAAGATGTACGTCGACTTGGAAGGTTGGGAGTTAGGTTGGTCGACTCGACTGATGGTGGTGTTGTTTTTCAGAACAGATCAGAATCTTCCTTGGTGACTGATGTAAAATCTAGGCAATATGAGGACCTGATTTTGATAAAGTTAAAGGAAGCTATTCAAAACCATAAGGTAGAGGTCTTCTCAAAAGGGGGAGATGGTGTGCTTCGGTACCAGGGTCGCTTATGTGTTCCAAATGTTGATGATTTGAGGAACCGGATGTTGCACGAGGCTCATGGATTCAGGTATTCTATCCATAGAGGTTCCACCAAGATGTATCGTGACTTACGGGAAGTCTATTGGTGGAATGGAATGAAGAAGGATATCGCAAAATTCGTAGCAAGGTGTCCAAACTGTCAGCAAGTAAAGGTTGAGCATCAGAGGCCGGGAGGTGTGCTTCAAGATATCAGTATCCTACTTAGAAGTGGGAATAAATCAATATGGACTTCATCACAAGTATGCCTCGCACTCCCCGGCAATATGAATCCATTTGGGTTGTGGTAGACAGGTTGATTAAGGCCGCTCATTTTCTACCGGTCAAAACCATGGATTTGCCGGAGGATTATGCCAAACTATATATCCGAGAGCTAGTTCAACTGCATGGAGTGCCCTTATCCATCATTTCAGATAGAAGTACTCAATTTACCTCTCAGTTTTGGAGGTCGTTTAAAAAAGGGCTTGGTACACAGGTTAAGCTCAGCACAGCATTTCACCCGCAAACGAATGGCCAAGCGGAGCGGATAATTCATACTCTCGAGGACATGTTGAGAGCATGCGCAATTGACTTTTAAGGTAGCTGGTTAAGGTAGCTGGGATGACATTTTTCCTCTTATCAAATTTTCATACAACAACACTCCATCATTCCAAAGATCCGTATGGCACCGTTGAGGCTCTTTTATGGGCGGAGATGTAGATCGCCCATAGATGATTTGAGGTTGGTGAGGCAGCAATGATAGGCCAGACTCGGGTTCTATGAGGCTATGAAGAAGGTTCAATTGATAAGATGCTGAAAACCGTTCAAAAGGAGCAAGAGTCCTACGTGACGTGAGAAGAGAGAATTAGAATTTGAGGTCGAAGGATTGGGTATTTTCAAGGTGTCTCCCATGAAGGGAGTGATGGAGGGGAATGGAAAGAAGGGTAAACTTAGTCCCTGCTATGTTTACCTGTACAGGATAGTGAGGATGCTGGTGTTATAGTGACCTGTGAGTTGGAGTTGCCCTTGACTAGCTTATGTGCATCCTGTATTTCTTGTGTCACTTTTAAAGAAGTGTTCGGGTGATCCAGCTCTAGCTGTCTCAGTGACAGTGTTGAGGAGGGAAAGACATCCTCAGTTATGAGGATGTTTCGATAGAAATACTCGGATCCTCGGGTTCAAGGCTAAGGAACAAGGAAGTAGTTTCCGCTAAAGTGTTATGGAGGAATCGCTGATGTCAAGGAGCTACATGGAAAACCGAAGCGGACATGATGGCTAAGTACCCACATTTATTCTCTACCGGCCTGGCCCAGCTTGAGGTACGCTTGACCTAAAAACTCTATCTAATTTTCATTAGTTCAAAGTTCCTGTTTCTTTTATGTATATGGATGTGTGTATGGCTTGTGGAATCAGTTCAGCTATGTATTTTGAATCGAGGATAGTCATACCATCAATTTTCGATTTAAATGATCAGTATTTGAGTATAATGATTGTGTGTCTCTGATTTTCTATATGTTTTCTAACATTCGGATTAATACTCTGGTGGGGATATATTATTATACCCTAGAAGCCCAAAGATCAGACCCGGAGTTGAAATGGAGAAAAAGTTGAAATTTGGGCATCAAAACACAAAACGATTCATGAGGAGACTCAGTGAGCAGCCCACGAGTCGTGATGACTCTTGGGGAGGCCCAGTGGAGTTAATGTGAAACTTGAGAAATGAGACTCCATGGGCAATGACCACGACCAGGTCATGCCCTACAAGTCATTAGGTTAGTCGTGGGGTGGGTGAGAAGGAAAAGAAAAGGAAGAAGGTTAGTGTACTCAACGGAAGGACCCCACGAGTCAGGGCTGTCCCCACGCATTCGTGGGGAGGGTCGTGGCTTGGTGCACAGGGACGGTTTTTGTTGAAGTTGGGCGCATCAGACATCACGTATGGTGACCACGAGTCGTGGTCACCTAGTCACGAGTCGTTATTTCCTCATTTTGGCCTTAGGGAGACCCGTTGAGTAGTGTACTTCATGGATCAAGCCATGAGTCGTGATCCTAGACGACAAATTGTTAGTTCATTAAAATAATTCGACAGTTTATTTTCTGTGAGTTTAGTAAGGGCTATTTCATAATTTCTAAGATCCTAAGGCCTAAACTACTTATTTTGAGGTATGAATAGTGACTTTTAAGGGGTTAAGTTCATGTTAGGCCATTCACATTCATGCATGAAAGATCATAGTCTAAAGAGATGACTGGCAGTCATTTCGTTTTTCAGCTCTTCTTGGTATCTGGTGGAAGGGTAAGCACCAGCCATTTATAGGTATGTAGGGTTATGTAGAGTCAGGTGTTTTCGTTCACACCCATGCCTAATCTCTCCTAATTTATGAAGTTTGATAAAAAATCTTATGGGGTTTTAACTTAAATCTTGTGGAATTCTAATGATCTATTAATGGGTTATTATCTTCGTGGATTTACATCATATTTTATGAATTATGATCAGATTCTACAACTATTTTGATTATAACTTTATTTATTTCGATTTCTACTAAATTAAGCCTAATTATGCATGTTTTATGATGAATCGGGTATGATCTTTATCTTAATTGCTGATATTCATAAACTCATCATGATTTATGATTCGTAATATGGATTTATTCAAATGCTCATTATTAATTGATGACTTACAAAGTCTATATATGATTTATGAGTATGCATGAATCTCATGATTTTACTAATTATGTCTTGGCCGACTCACGGGCTTTATCCTCATGGCTAGCTCACGTATTTACAAGCACATTTATGATTATCATGATTTAACTAGCCCATAAATTTCATGCATATTATACTATGAGCATTATATATGTTTTAGAAGTAGTATTTAACATCGAGTAGGTTCAGGGCCCAGATTTTGTCCAAATCTCAAAAATACGTGCCACCATAGGACATGATGGGTCCTCCTTTGTGACTGTCCCCTTTTCAAATAGGCCCTTTCATGTGTGATGTCACTTATTTGATGGTTCTACCCTTGGCAAGGTACGAATAGCCTCCTGACTAGGGATTACAGGTTGGGCTCCATATGGGCTCATATGGGGTATGTCGGTTATAAGAATCTCCTGTTGTTCCTCATGATTTATGCATGTTTATGATTATGCACAATGGCTCAAGTCATGTTCAATTAAGCTTTTCTATAATAATTATGATTACGACTGGATTACGAATGTTTTAAAAATCTTGAGCCTTATGTTATCGTATGCTACTTATGATATAAGCATGTTGTTTCACTCTTATGAATATTTATGAGTTTTTATGTATTTTAAATGTTCGTTTTACTTACCTTGCATACTCGGTATATTCCACGTACTGACCGCATGCTTTTTATGTTGTATCGTTTTAGGATACAAGACCCGGTTCTCAGACTCAGCCCCGTCAGTAGTCCATTTCAAAGTTTAGCATCCAGCCTTTTGGAGAGTCCTTATTTTCCGAGGGCCATATGTTTAGATTATGATATTCCTTTTGTTTCAGTTTTGCCAAGTTAGTTGGGGATGTTTTCCCATCAACGCATCTGATTCGATAGAGGCTTTCAGACGAATTGTAGTACTCAGTTATTATGTATTTTAGTACGTTCTGCCTATCGTGCTATGTTATATTACGTTTATGTTTCCGCTATATTGTCATGTTAAGAATTTCACTTAATGATATGAAGTTAGATGAATGTTCACGCCATGCGTTCACTTGGAGTCTCTCGGGACTCCTTCTCCCTTGTTACGATCGGGATTTATGTTCGGATCGTGACACTGGTGTATCATGATCGAAGCATATAGACACAAAATATTACTTCATTAAAGAATACATTGCAAAAAATAAAAAAAATAAAACTCAAATATGTGAAATCCTTTGTTAATCAAGTTGCGGATATCTTTATTAATCCTTTCAAGTTTGAAGACTTTCATAGGATTGAAAACAACCAACATTAAGAGAGATATTTGTGGTGTCCAACCTAAATAAAAGAAATAAAAAAGAGAGAAACTAAAAATAAGTGATTGGTTGAATTGGAAGGCAATTGTGCGTGGTAACAACAATTTGCAATGATAACAAGTTGCGGTGACTTCAAAACAAACAGTTTGCAATTTGCAAATGTCAATGCATCTTTGTTGCGATTGGCTGTAGCAGTGATTCTCACGGCTATAAAAGGATGTCTTCCGCTCATTATTTCTACACACTAACCAAGAGAAAAATATAGAGAGAATTGAGAGCAGTTCACAAACAATCATAGAAAATAGTCTATAAATTAGAGTGTGTGATTGAAATTATAGTGAGGTACAAAAAATAAAAAAAGGTTATTTTTTTTAGCGTGGTTTAGTATTTTAAGACTACAAAGTTAAATGAAGGTTCTTTCTATAGTGATATTGTCTTGCTCTTTTCAGGTATATTATTTTTTTCACGTTAAAAGATTTGGGTGTCCATATTAGTATCTTCTTGTTATTTAAAGTGGATACTATTCTGGGTGAGGTTATAATTTTCCAATAAAATCAAACAACCCTTATGATAATAAAATGTGGCAATCAACTTTGCTATACAGAATATGTCTCTTCATCTACCCTTGGGACTTATATACATTTGTAGGATCAGTAATCACTTTTGTTCATGAGGAGCTACAATACCTGTTGAATGTACACCTTCTAACATTTTGAGTTTAGAATTTTTTTATATTTTTACTTTTTAACTTTGTCTTCAAGAACACTCGCCTCATCATTCTTTTCGTTCATCTTATCCGGGACATTGAAAGGTTCATGCAAAGAATATGCTAGAGAAATGACAAACTAATCCGCACCTTTTATTTTACGTATTAAACTATCTTCATTTGTTCTTAAAAGATAGCTTTTTGTCTCATTTTTGTAAGTTGTAGCTCTTTTTCAATGGACTCATCCAAAATGTTGATGATCTAGCTTGTAGTAATATAATTAAGTCATAAGCGGAAGCAAGTAGACAACTAACTAAATAGTTAATGTTGTTTTCCTTGATGTAACATCAAGTATCAGACCGATCATGGTGTTACATTATTTACTGACGGTCTTGTATGAACTCAAATCAATGGAGGTCTAGAGTTTGGTTTAATGAACATTGACAGATATTAGCTATGGATATTGAACTTAGAAAAAATGTGACTTTATTTGTTTAGTCTAGTAATGGAAAAACAAATGATATTAGAATATGAAGGTTCCAATGAACAAGGGTGAAAATATAGCATTAGAAATATCATCAATTAAACGAGAACGAGAATGATATTAAATAGTAAAAATTTAATTAATCTTGCTCATGACAACTTGTTGAGGATAAAATCAGTTTGTATATATGCCTTGTGAAATGAAAATGGTTGTGCATTTTGATTTACTTATCCCACCAAAACTTGCCTTTCTTCGTAGCAGCTGGTTTCTCTTCAGTTTTCTTCTTCTCAGCTTCAGAATTTGGATCCTCTGTAGCTACTGGCTTCTCTTCAATTTTCTTATCCTCAGTGGCAGCTGGTTTCTCGACAGGTTTTACTTCCTCTACTGTCTTCTCTGCAGGATCATGTGTTTTATTCTCGCTCTCCACTGATGGCTTTACAACTTCCTCCACATTCTTCTCTACTGAAGTTTCTGATTCTACTTCTTCTATTTTCTTCTCATCCACAAAATTAGTAGCATCAGTTTTCAGAACATCATCAACAACCTTCTCAACTGTCGTGTCCTCTGATGCTACTTCAGAAGCTTTTATTAAAGTATCCTCTTTCTCTTCTACCGAGCCCTTCCCCTCTTCATTCTGCCACATTCACAAATGTTACACTAGTTAAATTCTACTCTCCTTAACCCTATATATATGTGTGTGTGTATATTTCAAAAAAAATAAAAAAAAACTGATGCCTTTTTTTGGCTTTAAATATTTTATTTTGTCCTTAATAACGTGTTATTATAGTCACAAAATCATCACATTCAAAGATACTTTTTCGTATGTGTCTAAAACGTTTTTCTTCTATTCTTAAACTTTTCTCCAGTCGTAAACTAAACACACCTTAATATCTTATCAAGGGTTAACACCAGTCATACCGAAAATAAGGATGGTCAATGTACAAATATCACCATTTCATGATCAGATATATCTGTACTTGGATCAAACCAAAATGTCTTTGACTTAGGGATGAATATAAACTAGGTTCGTACAATATTATTTTTGTAACATTTTCAATAATTCATGTAAACTCATATTTTAAGTTCTCTAAACATACGAAATGTTATACTAAAAATGATGTTTTGTCTTCTTTCCATTTTTCTGTTTCAACTGATGTTTAAGAAATATTTAGAAAAACTTTCAAGTGTTTAATTAAAAAAATTAAATGATTCCATTTATAAAAAACTTTTATGACGAAATATATGAAGATGTGATTCGTCATCCATACAAAATAAAGGTGATACAAATTGCAATGTAGGACATCTATTAATAGATAATTAGACACGAAAGAAATGAAAAAAAAAAGGAAAAAACTTACTACTCTTTGATTTTATTTCGCATGAAGTTTTTCCATTTTAATTTGTCCAAAATTTTTTTTTTTTCTTTGTTAAATTCGTGTAAAGTCAAACATTTGCCCACAAAATGAAATAGAGTCAAATACTTTTTGATAGGAAAGAAAGAACATAGGTACAAAATTATAAGAAGAGTAATAAAGAGAAACATATGTAGATTGGGGATTGAAATATGTATACATACATTGAGTAGGTTATCGAGAGATGGGCTTTTGTCGGCATCAGCAATGCCAGCCTCTTCTTCTTTTTTGACCACAAACCCAACATCCTGGGCAGCTATATTTTCTGGTGCAACTTCAGGAGCATCACCATTCAACACATTAGGCTTGCTTGTGCAGGCTCCCATTCTCTCTTTCTCTCTCTCTCTCAAGTTATTTTCTTTTTTCTTTGTTCTGAGAGAGAACTGAACTTGAGAAGAGAGGAAAAAGAGGAGAGAGGAAAGAATGATCAAATAAAGACTGAGAGAAAAGGTGGGAATGAAACGTTTAGGAATCGAGGGGTTTTATAGGGCAAGAAAGGCAATGCATGCATTTAGTTGTTCCATGGCTCAGAGTGAATTACTCTCATCCTTTATTTTTTTTTTTCCGATCTAGGCTTGTTTTTAGTTTTATATTATTTTATATTAAAAAGTCATCTAAGAATTCAAGATTAGGAGGACAAGTGATGACATCGATCCTAACCATAAATATTTAACAGGAAACTAAAAAGTGAAATGACTATTTCATCATATCTAGCGAACGCTTAACATTGCATTGATGATGAAAAGACACATCCTAATTTCGTAGATTCAATCACATTATAATACTCTCACAGTTTAAAAATAAATTATACTTTTAACTCATTCACACCTCTTAAAAAAAATTACTCATTTCTAAAAAATATATTTTTATCAATTTATTTTTAATAAATATTTTAAAAAAGATTCAATTTAGTATTTTCTTGATTATATAAAACTATCTCCATTTAAATAAGGATAAAATTGAAAGAATGTTATTAATATCTTCTTGATTATGTAAAATACTACTTATTTTGAAATAAAATTAAAAGACTAAAATATTATTTATTTTAAAATAAATTAAAAAATTAAAACACTACTTATTTTAAAATGGAGAAAGTATTTAATAAGTCTGGCTGGCACCTTTTAAAAGCCTTTGAAATGTATCTAGTGCATGTAGTAACAATTGCTTTTATGGATTAATCATATGTTATTAAAAGTGGGGATACCTATGAAAAAGTTAAAACTGATTTATTAAAATATTCTTTAAAATATAAATAATTATTTTTCTCTTGACTAGAAAGGATAAATCTCATACTAATTGAGTAAGAATCATTTGCAGAAAAGAAAAAAGAATACTAGCTACTTAAATGCTCGGATATTATTAACTCAAATAAAGGTGTAAACAGTTGCTCCATGAAAATTGAAAATGAAAAGATGTTACTTCAAGAAGATTTTTTCATCTTCCCCTCATTTAATAATACAAATAATATGAACTCATAAAACTCTATCAAGTCCTAAATATTATTTGATATATAATTTTATCATACCCTTTTATGTTCTCATATATCTTTGTATAATTTCATTTCCTGCATCACAATATCTAAATTGTATTTGTTGAGAAAGAGGAGAGGCGTGAAGAGTCTGCTGTTTGGGACGTAGTGGATGAGCATGGATAATGAAATTTTTTTAATTTTTTATTATGGCTGAATTTTTATTCACGTTTTTGGATGGATCACCCTTTAAAGTTACGTGGTCTTTAATTTTTACTCGTGAAATGCATTTAATTATATTTTATGGATGAAAATATTTTTTTTATGTTAATTCTTCTTAGACCTCTTTTTATTTCTCTTTATTTGCCGTCATCATCATATCTCTCTCTCTTTGCTCTCAATTTTTGAGTTTATTTATTGATGAAGGATAACTGATTTTTTTTTAAAATTCTTTTGGATATGTTTATTATGGAATTTACATATTTTTTCATTTATTTTATATTATTCAATTTATGAGTTCATTTGAACTAATAGTACAGATACTGTGGTATTCTAAAGCATATAGTTAGATAATGTTTTCCCTTCACACATAAATTGTGTAATATTTTTATA
>JACEIK010001073.1:240979-258089 GCA_018107945.1 Datura stramonium
ATAGAAATTATACATCAATTGACCAATTAATGCCACCATTCATGACTTCAACTTGACAACCCGCTCAAATCCGCTCCAATTAATGATAGCATAAAACGGTTGAAGCAAATATAAAACTCAACTTGGAGTCGGGGTCGAATCCCAGAGACTATGTTAAGCTCAAACTATCTAGTACCCTTCAATCTAGATTTACAGGTTTAGAGACTATTCGTATTAGGATTAAGCAAAATTTAACTACCATTAATGAATGCAAGTTGCTTAGGGTTAAATGAATTGATGGAAATACTAGGGAAGTGACCCGAATTATAGGTCGGTTCCCTAAATCACTCAATATGGATAAATTGAGAGTGGGTTATGGATGAACATTAACGCAAAGACTTAGGCAACCCATGAGTATTTTTAAATAGCACCTTAGGTATCAATCTACTTCAATTTTGTCAAATTGAAGAGAACTCCCCTCTACCCAATTGCTTGTTGCCAATTGAAATTCAACCTATATCGAGGAGAATTTATTAGACAAGGGTTATGCCTTGAGTTATTGTGGATTGATGCTAACCAACCTAAATTTTCTCTTTCAAGCCTCATAAAGATAATTGGGTAGGATTGAGTGACTTTATCATCAATCATACACTACAAAGCAATGATAAATCAAATATTCTTAAATCCACAATCAATTTTACCAAATTAGAATCATTAGGATTCAAAACTCATTGGATTCACAATCCTAGATCTGAGTTTAGTTACCTATAACAACAAGAAGAAGAGAAAGTACTTACCAAAGAAATTGCAAATTGTAGATGAACTGAGTATTCAAAGTGTTAGCATTCTTGTTGCAATGTTCATTAATGACACAAAAGAATATTTTCACATTCTTGTTGCAATGTTCGTTAATGACTCAAGAGAATATTTCCATAGTCAAAAGAAGTATGTGAAGCTATCGAAGATGATTTTATGAACATCGAGATAATATTGATTAAATACAGAAGGTTAGAAGTGTGAATTTTATTTTTTATGTCATGATATTTTAAGCATTGTATTATCTTGTAAAAGGGTGATAAGTGGTTGGTATTATGTGCACTAAGGCGCTAACATATGTTACCATATAACTGTCTTTGTTGGAGCAAGAAAAGTTGATCGATGTAAAAGAAATGGCTTTATTAGGAGTAAGTGAGAGTTATAAAGGCATGGGAGTTGCTTGATAGTGAATAAAAGAGAAACATTAGAGTTAGAGGGTTTAATGTGTGTGCACTTGTGGTGATTTATTTAAGGAGATTAGTACTTGAAGAGATATAATATTTACAATATTCAGTACTTTCGAGATGCATAAATATGCATTAAGATCGAAGAAAGTGAGCTAACATTGGAAGATAATGTTACGGGGTATTACAAATATTGTTCTTCTATGTTTCAACTACTCGTAGGTTAAATACAAGTGTTAGAGAATCAAGATATCCCCATAGACATGGTTTTCTCTAAGAGAAAATAAAAACCAATTAATGTAGACTTTCTAATTGATCTACACATTTATTCAGATAGTTGTGATCATAACTTTAGTGAGTTTGATAGACTTAGCAAGATTGATCACTTGACTCAAGTTAAATTGTTTATGCATCATATTAGCCTATGCAACGATATGTTTTTAGAGATGGTGCAATGGTATGAGATGCTTATATTATCATGTGTGGTAAGAGTAAGAGTGCGTGGAACATTTACACAGGGGTGTATAGATATGTTCTAGTGGTGTTGTACATGAGAGTGTTACGTAGGAGTGTATGAATGTGTTTCAGTATTGTCATATATGGGAGTGTTACATGAGGGTGTATGGATTAGTTCTAGCACTGTTGTATGCAAGATTATTTTATAGGAGTGTATAGATGTGTTCCAGCACTACCGTACGTGTGATCAAAATATAGAGGAATAAGTTTGTGTTCCAACACTACCTTACGTGAGAGCATTATAGAGGAGTGTTTGAGTGTGTTCCATTACTATGGTAGGTAAGAATGTTTGGATGAGATTCGTGGCGCTTGAGTGTGTTCTTTCACAGTAAATGCATAAATAAGTATTGGTATCCCCTCTCAACACTATCAAAATGGATATTAATGATTAGTTTCTTTTGATCGAGGTTGTACCTCATAATAGTTACTAATGTTGGTGTAGTTTGCTATTGATAATTTGAACTTGGTTAGTCACAACTATTGCATTCAAATTTGGTCCAACAAGCATTGAAAAAAAAAAGAACAGTCGCATTCCTACTAAATGATTTTGGATTGCTTAAAGTAAATAAAAGTCCTATGAAGATAAGAGAGTTAGTGGTATAAAGATCATGAAAGGCGGTACAAAAAAAGTGAAACTTTTTTTACCTCATAAAGGAAGTTATGAGATTCGATAAGAAAAGTAAATTAAGCTTAAAAATATGCATGTTGGTCCGTATGAGAATTGCATCAAATCAAATTAATAGAATATAGACTTGATTGGTATTCAAGGATTTTCAATTGTAAAATCTATGTTTTGTGCGTCTATGATTAGATAATAGTTCATGGTGATACTTGTATAATTTAACCCGAGAAAGAGGAATTTGATGAAAAATTTAACTGATAAGGAGGGTCCAAAATCCATTGTTAATAGACATGTGTGATAATTGAGATCTTTGAAGGTTACTTAATAGGAGGTATGGTATGAAAATGATGTCGTTTGAGACTTTATGTGGATATAGATATTGTCCACTAGTTGAGTCGCTTGAACTCAAGAAGACAAAACTAATGTATAAAAATTAGTATGATAGGCCTTGTGTAATGTCAGTTTGGAACAAAAACACCTCACTGCTATTCAGAGTAGGTAAAGCCTTATTTTTGGAAAGATAAATCCATGAGTTAAATTTATGGTCAGCGATCGTGTGTTTTATAGAGGTTTATTTTATTGTTAGTAGTATTATGTGAGATATCGAAAAGAAAGATAAATAGGGATCCAAGAATATCACTGATAAGATTTTGGGCAACAGGTTCTTGTCATAGTTAAGAGATGTTATACCATAAAATGTATATATTATTATACGAATATGTTCTGAGAATACATTTATAATCCGGGGGAAGTTAGACTGAGACAGTGTTAGTAAAGGAGAACTGTGCTTTTGAAGAAGTTGTTGCATATTTAAACATGCGAGCTTAATGGTTAAGGAAAAAGAAAAGAAACGTTATACAATCAAAAGTATTATAGTAGAACTATCTACTAGAAAAGAGTATTTGAGAATGAGTAGGATATATGTAGTGACCGTTCATATCTTATATCAATAAAGACTTTGGGCGAGGACAAATGATATTTTAAGTGGGGAAGAATGTAGCAATCTTAATTTAATTAGGAGTTAATTTGTATTTTTCACCAAAAAAATTATTAAATATTTTCCAAATAAAAGGGCGAAGTCCATAAAAAAATCAAAAAGAAAAAGATAAGTCTTCATAAGACTTTTTAGAAAACAAATTCTTCATAAGACTTGTTAGAAAACAAATAGTAACAGCGGAAATAAAAGAGAAGAGAATATGCAGTGCAAGAAAAGAAAAAAAAGGGGAGAAAAAGAGAGCAAAAAAGAAGAGAAAAATAGGGATTTTTATCCCAAATCATCAAGGTAAGGATTCTAAATTTTTGTACGAGATTATCATGTGATTATGGATAAAATTTTATGGTGTAAATATGGAGAAATTGAGAAAGTTAATCCCTAAGGTTCTGATAACATCCAAATTTACTCCACTTAACGAAAGTGTAAAAGTTCGTTGGAAAAACAAATATACCCGAAGAGTGTCGGGGTCGAATCACACAGAGAATAGTAGTTTATCACGCAAGAATTGTCTATAAAATTGAAATAACTTGCATTAATATCTCAAAAACAATAAAGAAAAAACTAAAAAAATCATAACTTGTCAATTAAATTAAAAAAATTTCTCACGAAAACAGGGAAAAAGTGTAGAAAATACGAAAGGAGAGACAACTAAGGGTGCGATATAATTGGGGCATCATTGGATTGTGATTATTAATATCTCCTAGCATTACTCAACAGTAAAATTAGTTCTAGACGAGGTGGCACCTCATGTTTTTCAACCAATTAGGTGCCTTATACCTTGGATTTTGTCAAGCTCCAAAGTTCTTTACACAACAACCACATCAACTTGGGTAAGAATCAACTATCTCTAGCTTTGATTCTCAATTGGTGTTTGACAATGGGTTTTGGCTATCTCTAGCCTAACCCCATATGATCAACACCCAATTACTTGCTAATGTTTCATCAGCCATACTCTAAATTCATTTTTCAAGAAAAATTAGTGTAAGTAAATACAACCCACATTTGCAACTATGAGTATTTAAATTAAAACTTAGATGAAATACTAGAATTATACGAATTGAGTAAATCTAAGATCAATTGAACAATACCCAATCCAAATCAACCCAAATCATTCACACACCCCTAGAAAGGAATTTAGCTACTCATGTAAGTAGAAGAAGACATTGCATTCAATAATAATTCAATATCCATTCAATAAAATGAATAAGAAAAATTCAAGCACAAGGTTTTGATCTCCAATGGAGTTTTCTATCTTTTTCAAAGAAGAAAATGAGTATTTCTCTCTCTACTTCTATCTAATTCAGTACAATACCAATAGAATAATAATGAAATAGAATGTTTAATTTCCTTTTTAAGATTTACAAAAGTAGGGTACAAAAAATGCTCCTCTTTTTCTGAGCTAGACACTTTTGCCCTTTTCTGACGGACGTCACTTGCGAGACACAAACAGTTCACCAGTCAAACACAGACACATAACCAAAAGAATGTTTATGCCTTGGGTTTTCTCAAATTCCAAGGCCAAATTCAAAACCACAAAAGTTTGAGGAAGGATCAAGCTATCTATAGCCTTGAAGCTTTATTGGAATGGGAATGTGGGTTTTGACTATCTCTAGCTCAACCCGTTCATCAATACTCCAAATCTTTCCTATTATTTTTTTACCCAATTCTCACCATTCTTTCTCAAGCAAAAGAAGGAAAGTAAACAAAATTCATGTCCGCAACCATCAATTTTTACAATTAAAACTTGGATAAAATAATAGATCTATACTTGCAATTACAATTCAAGAATAATTAATCAATACCCATTCAAGTTTAGAAACCCACCATGCACACACCCCTAGCTAGCAAATTAGTTACTCATATCTAGAGAGAGAAAGAGAGAAAGAGAGAGAGAGAGAAAATATCATAGGAATTCCCTCAAAATTCATCATATTGCTTCACAAATTTGCTTCACAAGGTCTTACAATAATGGTGAAATTCCCCCAAAATGGATAAAAGAAAAAGAAGAAGAAAAACAAATTCTATCTCTACAATTCTATGGTGTTTTTCTTCTCTTTAGAATTGAATGTGTTGTGTGAATTGATTATGTGTGATGTACAAATTTGGATCATAAATATCTGTACTTTCTTGTGTATAATTTTTCACAATTGTCCTTGGAGGTTTCTAGGAGCTTTGGGAACCTGTTTGGACGTTTTTCCCCCTCCATCAGCGAAATGGGTCACTTTCCCTTCGTATTTTGTTTAGCAGGTGCCAACTTGTGATGAATAGCCAGTGCCAACCTGTAAAGCTGTAATACCCCGAAAACCCTAAGATCAGACCTCGCCTCCTGCTCGCTCGATGTCATGCTTGTATACTCATCACTCGGGCCCTTTCCTGCATGTGTGGTACTCCAAAACTCTCAATATACATATGCGCGCGTCAGTTAAACGATAGAAACTTACAGGGTGTAACACTATTGGACATTTAGGATCGTTTCCCTTCTTTCTGGATCGAAATATTGCGAGATGTTAATTGTCGTAGGTGTTGGGTCTAGACTCACATTTGCTAACATGTGCAGGGATAGTTGCAAAATGGCGGACTATATCCGACCAGTGGCTAGACATGGTGGCAGGTAAGATCCTAATCTCGATTTTGGTTATAGTTGTGTCGCACCCAAGCAAACCGCAAGGCTGTTTCATTTGGAGTTGTTTATTGTAGACCTAGAACTTCGTGATTGTGTGAGGCTATGTCATGCTGTGATAGTGTTTATAAAAATCGTGCATTTCGTTCAACATTCGAGGAAGAATGTTTCTAAGAGGGGAAGTATATAACATCTTGTATAGTTTAATTAATAAATCCGTACTTTCGAGGTAGGTCTAAGAGTACTTAATATGCTACAAAGAAGGTGTTTTGAGGTATTTGAGTCACTCCATAATCGTATGTTAAGATTGGATGTTGATCAAGTGGTAGAACGAAATTCGGCAAAAGTTATCGCAAATTTCCTTCTTGAGAGTATCTAAAATTGGATCAAATGTATCGAAGCTTTCCTCCAAATCTATAGGGAGTTAGAATCCTACAACCTATCAAATTAAAGGTCTATGAGTGTAGTTTCCAATGCATTAAATCGTTCGTCAATATGACTTCAGAGTAGAGAGATATTTATATTTTCGTGAGACTATGCAAGTAGGCAGCGAGGGACAAAGGAGGTCCGTGATGGCAGTATGTCACGCCACCAAAATGGCACGTCGCATTTCCCCTATATTGGTCAACCTCTATTTAAGTTACTTGGTCGATTGTTTATATCATTTCCACCTTTTCCGGCAAGTTCCTCGACCAAAACCTCTCTCAAGCACTTCCTCTTCATGTTCCTTTGATTTTTAGGATTAGGAAATAATTTCCAACTTGATTTTTGATGTCGGGAAATCGGGAGGCACGTGTAGCTTGTGTTTTAGAATCATTTTCGGGTAAGTTGGTGGCTGTTTCGTGTGGAGCTATTTGGTAAGCCTTCTCTTTTGATACTCTGAGGTTTTTTTAGTGTTCATGAACCTTTGGAGTTTGGTAGGTTGTTGTTTCAAAGTTTCTACCATTGAATTCATAAGAATTTTTCTAAATAAGCTCAATTCGCAAGATGGTAGCACGTTGAAAGGCGTTGGTTGTGATCTTTGGGGATTGTGTTAAGGGCTGAATTGTTGGACCTATGTTTGTAGTGATTGGTATTAATTATGGTATCCTATAGTTGTATATAAGGCTTCGGGGATAGAGTGTATAGGCTATGATCCTTCAATTGTTCGGTAATACTTTGAGAGCTATAAGAGGTATAGAACTTAAGGGTGAATCCTACAACGGTGATAGTCAGATTGGGATGTTGTACCTTGCCTAAATGTGTGGTTTGTGTGTGAACACTTGTTGTTTGTGTACTTGGCTTGATTGTATGCTTTGATTGTTGTCTTGTGGCTTGTGGACACCCGATGCAAGAGAGTTTTTCTGGCTAGGGGTCGAGCCCGAAGTGCCTTATGGCTTGTGGATACCCAGCGTATGAGACTTGTTTTGGCTCAAGGTTGATCCCAAGGGTTGATATGGTCTGTGGAGTTGATATTTCCTTCATAGTACCGAGGCAAGACGTGATTCGAGAGTTGGTCCGACACGTTAAGCCTCCCTGGGATTGCGATAGTTTTCCCAGTTGGATTGAGTTTTGTTGACTATGCCCAGACGAGTGTTGTTCCGACAATGCTTAATTCATATTATTGCTATTGTGTGTGCTTATGTTTGTGGTTGCCTTGGATTATCTTTGTCTTATTGCTGTGGGTGCTACTTGTGACTTGATTATAACTGAGGTTTTTGAGAGGCCTAGAGGTAGCTCAGTAAAACATTTGATTAGGCTCCAGATGGTACATGCAGTTATAGGTGAGTTGTGGTGGCTAGATATTGGCTGAGTGTTTATTTATTTGATCATTTTATAGGTAGGACTTTCCAGGCTAATGGGGGCCAGGTCAGTTCCGTTTGGTTTGCTTGATTAATAATTCCATTTATTATTATCTGTTGGATTTCCTATTGATCTGACATCTGTTTCTTGTTGTCATTTTATCCTTACATACTTGGTACATTTCCGTACTGACGCCCTAGTCGCAGCGCTACATTCATGCCTGCAGGTGTTGATCGATAGGTAGATCGAGTCTTTGGTCATTAAATGGAGTTCCAGTTGAGTTGGTAAAGCTCAAAGCCTCCTGGAGTTTCCAAATGTTGTTTTATGGGTAGTTCGTGGCCCTTTCCCAAATGGTTGGCTACTGTTATGTTCATAGAGGTTCATAGACGTCTATTGTGGTGTAGTGTCATTGTTGTAGGCCAGGTGGGCCTTGTTGTATATATTATTTTCCATTTCGTGGCCTTAACGGCCTATTGTATTTATTTTTGGTTAGTCGGTAAACCAGCTTCTTCTTATTGCAGTTACCCTGATCTTATAGTAATTTATTATGCCAAACCTTGTGTGGTATGTCTTGTACTAGTTAGTTTTATGGCAGGGTGTGCTCGATCAGGTGTGGCACAGGGTTTCAGTCATGCCCCTCCGTGTTTGGGGTGTGATAGCATAAATCCCCTTGGCTCCTGACCCTAACAAGTGTTACGTCATCAACTCTACTTGGTTTCATCATCTTTGCTAAGGTCTCATCCCTCTCTTCATCACGTCTCCTCAACTCGGCTGCAATATGGATAGAATATGCACCACTTGCGAACCCCTCGGTGTTCCTAGTATGCCAAGCTCTATTTGTTTTTGTCATTCTATCGAGAAGGGTCTTGGTCAATCCATATGTTTGGTCCATAATTAAATCTCCTGCAAGATTGTTGTCCATGAATTTGTTGATGGAGTGAATAGACCAACACTTTATCGGGCAGACCATGGTTGGGAAAAATGGCAACCTTCATTTTGAATCAAAGCCAAACTTCATGATTAGGCTCCCCCGGGAGTTGACGAAAGTTTGTGATTTCGTCTCTCAACCGTAGAATCTGAGATGGAGGGAAGAACCTATCCAAGAAGGCTTCAGTTAGCTCATTCCAAGAGGTTATGGACCCGAGAGGCAACCTTCTAATCACACCGTGGCTTCACCCGTCAATGAGAATGGGAATAGACGCTACCTTATCAACTCTTAGCTTATGTTGGTTATGTTGAATGGTTGATATATTTCTATGAAGTTTCAGAGGTGCCAATTAGCATCCTCGGAAGCTTGTCCATCGAAAAACCTTTCATTTGCAAAAGATGTAACATGGTGCTTGTGACGTGAAAGACCGCATTCCCTACCGTGGGTGGTAGGCGAATGGCACCAGCCACATCATTAATCATGGGATCATCCTCCCCCTCTATTAAACCATCCACCCTGCCTACGTTACTAGCATATCTTATTTTTCCCATACCTAGACAGCCAACAAACCAAAAACATCGTAAAAATAATACAAAATGCAATAATAAATTTGAATCACAAAGCAACTAATGGCAATCACACTCAATTCCTCGGCAACTACGCCATTTTTGATAACGGTCAATACATCTCTCTCCTAATTAAGGGAGGTGACAACGATCGTTGTCAAAAACAAATTTTCAATGGATGTCGGGGTCAAATCCAACAAAGAGTTGAACTAGATCAACCAAGAGTTGTAAAAATAAATCAATTTAGCATGCATCACTGTTTATAATGTATCAAGGAAAAATTGGGGGAAAAGGAGTAAATTATAAAATTCTAATTTCAAAGAAAAACAAAGCAAGTTTGATTGTTGCAAGCAGCGAGAATGAACTTGGGATGTTCTTTTGACAGGGCATCGATTGGATTGGGGTTAAGTAACTAGTCTCAAATATCAATTATAGCATGAATAGAAATGGCTAAGGCTACACCTAATGTTTCTAAACCACTTGGCTGAATTTGCCTTGGTATTTCTCAAACCCCGAGGTCACAACTATCAATCAACAACCAAAAAGTTGAGGAAGAGCTGAGCTATCTCTAGCTTCAACGCTTTAATGTATTGTGAAAATGGGTTTTGACTATCTCTAGCTCAACACCACATATCCATAACCCAATTCCTCACTAATGCTTCCTCACTTAGATCTTACTCCTCTCTTTCAACCAAAAACAAGATAAGAAAAGTAAATTAATATTTGTAACCATTAATTATAGCATTAATACTTGGAGGAAACACTAGATTCGTGCATTATAATTGAATTTAAGACTAAGTCAACAAAACCTAATCCATTCTAAACCCCAATCATGCACACATTCCTAGTAATTGAGTTAGCTACTCATGGATGAAGTTAAAGAGAAGATACCCATGGATAACTCATTAACATTCATCATATTGAATACAAATTCAAGCTTTCAAATCAACTATAATGGTGTACTTAGCTCAAAATATCAAAGAAGAAGAAGAAGAAGAAGAACAATGTACTCTCATTTTTTTCTCTCTACTTCTCTCTACAAATTCTTATCTAAGATGTACAAATTATGAATGTATGAGTACAATTAGGGTAATTCTGCATATTCCCTTTTTACCCAGCTTTCCTCAAATGCCCTTGGAAGTTCCACATTGAATTTGTGCCAGAGTTGGACATTCTTTCCTTGTCAGCGATATGGTCACTTGGGCGGCACCTGCATTTTGTAGGTGCCCATCCGCGAGTCGTGGGTCTCATGCAGGTCCTAGCAGTGTGGTCTGGCATCCTTCTATATTTGCATAACCTTTGTTTCACAGGTTCCTTTCAGCTCGGCATCAGTCTTGACTCTTCGCAGGTGCCCTTCTACGAAATGCATGTTCCCTTCTTCCAGCACAGTGCTTTTTGTTTAATTCCTCTATTTTCCTTGTCCAAGTTCAATACCTGCAAAAATAAAAATGAAAAGGCGTAAAACCTTCCTAATTGATGTGAAAACGATGCAAAAGCTCATGCTTAAAAGTCTAATGAGTTGGTAAATTACCAACTCATCAGCAACACAATCCTCAAGTGAGCAGCATGCTCCTCCTTGCTCTGAGAATAAACAAGGATGTCCTCTATGAAAAAAATGATGAACATATCTAAGTACTGCTTGAACACCCTGTTCATCAAATCTATAAAAGCTGCAGGGCCATTTGTTAGTCCGAAAGACATAACTAAAACTCGTAGTGACCATAACGAGTCTTGAAGGCCGTCTTCGGAATGTCGCTCTCCCTTACCCTGAGCTGGTGGTAGCCAGATCTAAGGTCTATTTTCTAAAATCACTTGGCACCTTGAAGTTGGTCAAACAAGTCATCAATCTTGGGCAGAGGATACCTCTTCTTGATTGTGACCTTGTTCAACTGAGGATAATCTATACACATCAAGAGAGAACCATCTTTCTTCCACACGAAAAGGACTAGAGTACCCCATGAGGATTTATTGAGCCTAATGAAACTCTTATACAAGAGATTTTTCAACTGTTTCTTTAACTCCTTTAGCTTGGTTGGAGCCATTCTATAAGAAGGAATGGATATGGGCTGTGTATCAAGGAGAAGGTTAATACTAAAGTCAATCTCTCGCTCTAGTGGGACTCCTGGTAGGTCATTTGGGAACACTTCTAGATACTCGCGTACAACAGGAACTGACTGGAGAGTCAGGGTTTCAGACATAGAATCCTTGACCTAAATTAAATGGCATACACAACCCTTGGATATCATCTTCCTAGCCTTATGGTAGGAGACAAAGCGACCTACAGGCACAGTTGAAGTACCATTCCATTCTAGGACTAGCTCACTCGAAAATCAAAACTCTACTGATCAGGTCCTACGAATAATTAAAGCATAACAAGCACACAACTAATCCATCCCAATAATAACATGGAAATATTTCATGTCTAACTCTACTAAGTCGGCTGAGGTGACTTTCTGAAGAACTGTGATGGGGCAATTTTGGTATACTTGTTGAGCTATAACTGACTCACTAATAAGAGTAGAGACTGAGAAGGTTTTTAAGAGGATTTTGGGACTAAAAAACAAAATTGATGACAACATAGTGAGTCAAGAAGGATAATATGGCCCTTGGGTCTAGACACTCATGAACATCAAGATAGAAGACTCGTAACATACCAGTGACCATGTCAGTGAGCTCTCCTACTCCTGGCTAGATGATAATGCATAGAATCAGTTCAGGCAATGCCCACCACCATCACTAGAAGATGCGCCCTGCTGAGGTGGGCAAGCTGCTGGAGCTGTTGAAGTAGTGACTGGGGCGCGGACTCTACCATCACCCTATCTAGTTGAAGGACAATCCCTGCACATGTGTCCCAGATTCCCACACCCGAAGCAAACATCTGAGCCAACCAAGCACTCTCCTGAGTGGTTTTTCCCATATTTCCATCAAGCTGGGAAAGTGCGCTCCCCTAACAAGCTCCCCTAACCTCTAGAGCCTGATGCTCTACCTCTCTGATCACCTCAGGGCCTAGATGGAAACAATGGATAATGATGGAGTTGGGGATGATGATCTCTGTTTGGACTATGGATGTCCTCTATCGGTCCTCTGCTGGAAGTCGCTCTTGGTCTCCCTCTCCTTGGCCTTCAAATTCTCCTTCTCAATTTACTGGGCATAAATCATGAGCTGAGAGATATCCATGTCACTAGTGAGCATAGCGATCCTACACACTTTGACCATTAAATATGAGACCCCTGACACAAGCTTACTCATTTGAGCCCTTAGCTCAGCAACCATCTCCGGAGCATACTTCGACAACTGGATGAACTTAAAAGAATACTACTGAATCGACATGTTGTTCTACTTCAGATTGATAAACTCATCAACCTTGGCTTCCCTTATCTCTAGGAGTAAGAACCTATCCAAGAAGGCTATCACAAACTTATCCCATTCGATAGGAACTGCACCTGCCCTATAACTTGTCTTTCACTGCTAAAACCAAATGTGAGCCACCCCCTTTAGCTGATAGGAGGCCAAATCTACACTCTTATCTCCTGAAACCCCCATAATCTGAGTAATCTTTTGTATCTCCTCAATAAACTCTTATGGATCCTTGTCCACCTTGGAACCATGAAACTCTAGTGGGTTCAACCTAGTAAAGTTTCGCATTCTTCCCGCCGCTATTGCCCCATTGGGGTTCACTGGTGCAACTATCTGCCAGTTAACCTATGTAGTCATAGCTTGGGCCAATATTTGAAAAGCATCCCTAAAACTCGGTGTGACTTTCTCATTCAAAGGGTACGCTGGAGCTGGTACGGCTGGCTGATCCCTATTTCCATTTCCATGGCCATTGCCGTTTCCATTTCTTCTTCTATTGACTCGGCAGGGAGGCATATTTCTGCAAAATAGCAGGAGTTAGAGATGAATAGAGAGGGTTGGACTTCATCGCATGACATAGATCATAAAAGAAGGGTATCTTGTAACCTCTTCCTCATAAGTGTGGCGCACTTCACACACCCATGAAAAAGACTCTACTCATTGTGATTTTCAAACATCCTAGGAAACACCTAAACTTGTTGCTCTGATATTAAGTTTGTCATGACCCGATCCTAGACCCCAGATCGTAGTACGGGACCTAGAACCACGAATAGCTCTAAGCTAACCCATGGCATATGCATAACTTACTTTAGAGCATAAACTAAGTAGAACATTTGTAAAGAATAACATAAGGCATGAGCATAAGTCTATGATGACATAAATCATATGGAAAGGGACAATAAATTCAAACCACTAAAACATCTAACATCAAGTATAAAAGACTCTACTCATATGATGAGGTGATGGGAGAACACCCCCAACTAGTTCTACTAAAGAAACTAAAATACATAAAGAGAACATGCATCAAAACTGACATCCTCGGGTGTTGAGGACTCACTAAATCTGCTGAAATTAGAGCTGAATAGATTCCAGTGGCACGATTGAGACTGATCACCTGAACCTATATCATTATATGAATAGCATAAAAATATGCGGTTAGTACATTGAATATACTGAGTATGTAGGATAACTAAAACATGAGAGCAGGGACAACATGCTAACATCATGATCATAAGATAACGATAAACATGAGTTATTCATCATAAATTGAAGCATAATTACCCAAGGTTTTGAAAGTAAAATGGTATAGTTTAACATGTTTGAAATTGGAAGTAAAAGCTCATAAACTGACCAATGGGTCAAATTTATTATAAAACATGGTATCATAAATTCTGAACATGAACAACTTAAAACATGAGGAATCATGGGATATTCTCATAACTGACACCATCATGAATGAGAACATGATGCCTAACTATATCGCTCAAGTTGGCAGAGCCGTCCTAAGTCTTGCAAGGGAAAAGAATGAAAAATGTGTGATATCACTCCTGATCCCATTCAGGTGGTGGAAACACTCTCTAGCGAGGACCCATTCATGAATATACCTATGTTGGCCCGTAGGTCTGAGACCTGGATGTGCTGAACCTTAGGCTACTCGATGCTAAATACTACTCCCAAAACATACACATTTCTCATAGTCATAGTCATGAAACATACTTGGTTTTTTATGGGCTAGTTGGAAAACATGAAAAATAATAAACATACTTGACATACATGAACTAGCCATGAAAATAATATTGTTGATTTAGCCATGATACATAAGCTTAAGATTCATGAAATTCATGCATAACTGAGTAAATCATCACAACTTGAGAAACATAGTTTAATAAGAGATTCTTGTAGAAAACGTGTAATCATAATCATAAAAGATGGATTGAATCTTAAGAGAATTGAATTTGTAGAAGATTATAAGTGATTTTATCAAAATTAGGTCTAACCATAGAATTCCCATAAATCATAATTGGATACTTGAATTCATGAAAATTGACTTGAAATTGGGCATGTGGGTGGAAGAAATCCCCTATTCATGACCCTACATATCTGGGCTTGAAGAGATCTTGTTAGAATTTGAAACCCAAGAGAATTGGAGAAGAAGGAAAACCTTGATTTCTTGAGGGATTGAGAGGATCAGATCTTCAACTTCAGATGTTAGGAATCGAATGAGGGTTAGGAATGAATAAAACCCCTTAATATGCCCTTTTAGGAGCTCAAAAAGGCTTTATTTAGGAGTTAAGTACAAAAGAAGTACGAAAATACCCATAATAACTCGGTTGAGAAATTCACCCCCACAGTCATAACGGGTCACAGGTCATTTAGTGGACTTGAAGGGTCGTGACCTTCTATCTGTGATCCCTAGAAAAAATTCAATTTCTTTGATCCTCACTTAATGCCTCCTCTTAATTATTGGTCATCACACCTAACCGATCCTTCCTCTAGCTATCAAGACTCTCTAAATCCCAACTTTTCTCCAACTTCCATCAACTAATGACTCCCTTGACGAGTCGTCAAGTGTCATAAAAAGTCGCTTGATGACTCGTTCTGATGTCTACTGCAATTTTTGTCTTATTCTTGGTCCATGTCTCAGGTCTTATCTTAAAAACTTTTGGGGTGTTACATTATTGGTTGTTAGGCAAGGAGGGAAACATGTACGAAGGGAAAAGCGAAGAATATGTGAATTTCATAAGTAATGGTCGACTTTAAATAACCCTATTACCCAATCTATTATGAGTTAGAAGTCCTACAACCTATAAAATTAAACATATTTGAGTCTAGTTTTCAAAACATCAAAGCGCCGCCAATCGAAGTTCGGATTAAAAAGTTATAGACATTTTATGATGGCATTGTTAAGTAGTGACGTGGCCACCTCCCTAAAACGTCTCCACCACCCCAAATATATAAAGATAAAATGGTTGTCCTATATTTCATTTCCAAAAATTTCCAGATTTGAGCTGCTTGTTTCCTCTTTCATTTTCTCTCTAATTTACAGTAAGCTACTAAGGAAAAGTTAAGGAGAAAACTCAAGCAAAGTTCAACCAAAACACAAGAAAAGGTGAGAGAGTTGATTTCCAAGTGTGCAAGGTGTGAGGGGACTATTTTGGAGCTTGTTTTGGCAGTTGATTTGGGGTAAGATGCTGCATTTTTGATGTTGTTTGGACTGCCTACATGTTCCCCTTTAAGTAGGGGTTTAATTCAAGAAGAAAGGTAAAAATTTCATCCTTTTAAATTTGTCAAGATTCCCAGCAAACAAGCTGGAAATCGACAGCTGGATAGGCTACCATTTAGTGATTTTGGCTGAAGTTCTTGTCTGTTTTACTTAGAATTTGGGAAGTATTTTTGGCTCTGAATATAATCCATATTGTGGGGATGAATTTCTGGAGAAGTTAGGTAATTCTCCTCTTATTTTCCCCATTAAAAGTTGGTAAAGTCAAGTGTAGAAAAATAACAAATGTTGTTGTTGTTGTTGTTGAGGCTGTTGATAAGTTGGTAATTTACTAACTTATTAAGCTTTTAAGTATGAGATTTTGCATTATTTTAACATCAATTATAAAGGTTTAGGCCTTTTCTCTTTGATTTTGTTAGATAAGGAAAACAGAGGAATTGAACAAAAAACACTTTGCCTGAAGCAAGGAACACGCGTTCCATAGAAGGGCACCTGCAAAATGTAGGTGCAAATGCAATCAACACTGATGTTTAGCTGAATGAACTTGCGGAGTGCAGGTTGGCACCTGCGAAATGTAGGTGCAACCACAAAATGATACCAGGCATTACTGTTGGGACCTGCAATCAGTTGTGGCTAGCGGATGGGCACCTGTGAAACGTAGGTGCTGCGCAAGTGACCAAATCGCTAACAGGGAAAATATGTCCAACTCCGGCATAAATTCAATGTGGAAGCTTCCAAGGGCATATGAGTAAAGCTGTGTAAAAAGGGAATATGAATAATTTACCCCAATGGTACTCACACATGACATAACTTTTAGATTGTGTAGAGAATTGTCGAGAGAAGTAGAGAGAGAAAGAGGATAGTACATTGTTCTTCTTATTTTATAATTTGAGCTAAAAATACCATTGTAGCAGATTGTTGAAAGCTTGAATTTCTATTCAATATGATGAATATTAATGACTTACCCATAGGTATTGTCACGCCCCGCCTTGGGGGGTATGACTGGCACCTGGTGCCCTATTAGGACCTAAACTGCTAGACTACTGAGCCTAAGCACATATGGTGCCTGACTGGCTCTAACTCAGATTCATGGAATCAACGGGCTATATAACGGTTGTAAATACAGCCTCCGGCCGACTGGGCTTATAGCCACTTGTACTATAACATCAGCTAACCAGATTCACATTCATATAGGGAAACCTATGTGGTCCGACAAGGCCACCATGCTGTCTAGTTATCTCTAAATCAGTACAACAAATGCTGAACAACTACGTGACCGGCAAGGTCACCACTACTAACTGGATACGGC
>JACEIK010001073.1:276676-291611 GCA_018107945.1 Datura stramonium
GATTCGCCGGCTGAATTTCACGAAACTAAATCCGTAGGAATGCTCCTTGCTGCTTAATACCTCGGTATCTGGAGTTAATTTGAGTTTGGACCGCGTTTGATGGCGTAACCGGATGAATATTATCAAGGAACCTTCGTCCCCCTCTGTTTTTCCTCGACTTCTGTGGAAAATTATCTGAAATATAACATTTAAACCGAAGTTGGAGGCTTTATATAGTTGGTACCTATAAGTCGCATTCGTCGAATGCGATTTATAAGTCACATTCGTCGAATGCAATTTATATATATCGCATTTTCCTTGCGACGCGCCGACTTCGCGCTTGTCCGGTCTCTCCCCCGGCCCTTTTCTCGCACGTATGGCATTCTAAAACTCT
Source organism: Datura stramonium (assembly GCA_018107945.1). Classification (NCBI taxonomy): domain Eukaryota; kingdom Viridiplantae; phylum Streptophyta; class Magnoliopsida; order Solanales; family Solanaceae; genus Datura; species Datura stramonium. The sequence goes on from JACEIK010001073.1 coordinate 277,050, forward strand.
TAACCAACATGTGAATAGACCATCTACATGTCAAGAATTTACGGGGTGTAACATGTATCTTCTCTTTAACTCATCCATGTGTAGCTAATTTAGTTGCTAGGGATGTGTGCATGACTAAGGTTTATAATGGATTGGGTGTTGTTAATTTAGTTTTAAATTCAATTATAATGTATGAATCTAGTGTTGCCTCCAAGTTTGAATGCTAAAATTAATGGTTGCTAAAATTATCCATTGCTATTCATGTTGTAATTGATATTAGAGACAAGTTATTTAACCCCAATCTAATTAATTCCCCATCAAAAGTGCATCCCTAGTTCATTTCCATTGCTTGCAATAGTCAAACTTGCATTGTTTTATTTTGGAATTAGAATTTCACTCCTTTTCTCCCAATTTGCCGTTTTTACAATATATACAATGATGCATGCTAAATTGATTTATTTTATAACTCTTGGTTCATTTACTTCAATTACTTGTGGGATTCGACCCCGACATTCATCAGGTATTTTTGTTTCCAACAACGATCATTGCCACCTCCTTAATTGGGAAAGATATATTGAGCATTGTAAAAAAATGGAACCATGGCCAAGGAATTGAGTTTTGATTGTCATTAGTTGTTTAGTAATTCAATTTTGCTTCTGCATCTTGAGTTGTTTTTATGTTTTTGTTCTGTTTTTGCTATTTGTTTAGGTGTATAAAAATGAGCAATGCAATTAATGAAGGTAGAGTGGATGGTCTAATGGAGGGAGAGGATGATCCCATGATTAATTATGTGGCTGGTTCCTTTCGTCTACCACCCATGGTAGGGAATGCAGACTTTCACATCACGAGCACCATGGTACACCTTTTGCAAATGAAAAGTTTGTTTGGAGAACAAGCTTCCAAGGATGCTAATCAGCACCTCCAAAACTTCACAGAAATATGTCAACCATTTAACATTACCAATATAAGCCAAGAGTCGATAAGGTTGTCACTATTCCCATTCTCATTTAAGGGTGAATACATGGTGTGGTTGGAGAAGTTGCCTCCCAGTTCCATAACCTCTTGGATTGAGCTTACTGATGCCTTGTTGGATAGGTTATTCCCTCCATCCCGAATGCTACAATTGAGAGACGAAATTACAAACTTTCGTCAACTCTCTGGGGAGCCCATTCATGAAGTTTGGCTTCGATTCAAGAAGAAGGTCGCCATTTTCCCTAATGATGGTCTACTCGATAGGATGCTTCTCCAAAGTTTCTATAGATCCCCGGATTCCATCAACAAATTGGTGGCCAACAATCTTGCATGTAGTTCAATCATGGACCAAACATATGGCTTGGCCAAGGCCCTTCTCAATAGGATGACGAAAATGAATAGAGCTTGGCATACTAGGGACACCGAAGTATCTGTAAGTGGAGCATCTTCTATCCATATTGCAGCTTAGTTGAGGAGGAATGATGAAGAGAGGGATGAGACCTTAGCAAAAATGATGACCCAAGTTGAGTTGATGACAAAGCACTTGTTAGGTTATAAGCCAAGGGAGTTAATGTTGTGTGAACCCAAGGTCCCATCCAATATGAGGGAGATGCTTCACCACCAAGGTATGACGAGGAGTGTCAATACATGGCCAGCCAGATGATGGGTCCCGTCAACGGTACCAAGGTGCAAAACAAGGCCCTTGGCATTTTCGCGATGGGAATCAAGGCTGGAGAGATAAAGGTGCAAACCAAGGATGGGGTAAGAGAGATAATAGATGGAGGATGAGACGAATAGAGATGGCGATAGGTACCATAAAATCTCAAACCAGTACATTCCCCCTCCTAAGGCGGATGTGGCCCTAATTCAACCGAGTGTAAGAGATGTTGGTAACTTAAAAATTGAAGATATGTTATCAGAGTCTTGAAAAAGTGGGAGTCCACCAATAGTGGTGTGAGAGAGTTAAAAGGGGAGGTGTCTAACCTTGCCCCAACGGTGAGCTCCCATTAAACTTCAATTAAACATTTGGAGGCTCAACTGAATCAACTGTCAACCTGAATGAATCCGAGGATGAAAGGATTTCTTCTGAGTTACACGGTGCCAAATCCTAATAAGAATAGTCATTGCGTGGCTATTGTCACAAGAATTGGAAAGGTTGTTTCAAATGTGGGTGTTAAACCCAAGGTGGATGTTGGGTCAAAACCTAGTAAAGAAGATGTGAATAATGAGGTGCCAAGAGTACCTACTTGTGTTGATAATGACGTGGTGTTAGAGGAGGAAGGAGTTGATATTCCTCCTCAAACTAAGATTGTTGATGAAAGATGGTAAGGAGGCCCCCAATGCTAAAGGCAAAGAGCCTATAGTCCCACCTCCTTACCCCAGTGGTTAGCAAAGAAGAAGGAAGACAACCAATTTAGAAAGTTCATTGGCATGTCAGCAAGTTGTCCACAAATATCCCACTAGTTGATGCATTGCTCCAAATGCCCAGATATGAGAAGTTCATAAAGGGGCTCCTTAAAAAGAAAAGAGTAGTTGAGTGGTACAGTGGAGGTGTCGCATCATTGCAGTGCGGTGATGGCAAGTAACCTTGCTCCAAAAAGTGAGGACCCTAGAGCACTCATTATTCTATTCACAATTGGGGTTTACATGTTCAACAAAGCTCTATGCGATTTAGGGGTGAGCATAAACTTGATCCTCTCATGATCTTTATGAAGTTAGGGTTGGGAAGTCCCAAGCCTACACCAATGAGGATTCTAATGGCGAATCGCTCTATAAAGCACCCAGTGGGAATTCTTGTAGAAGTGTTGATAAAGGTTGACAAATTTTATCCTTTCAGCTGACTTTGTAGTGTTGGATTGAGATGTTGATATTGAGGTTCTCATCATCTTGGGACGACAACTCTTGGCCACAGGACAAGCTTTAGTTGATGTGGAGCTAGAAGAGCTGAGGTTTCAAGTTGGTGGTGACGAAGTGACACTCAATGTATGTCAACCAATGGAACCAACTGATGAATGCAAGGTGATAGCGATGATGAATGACAGATGAGCAAGGAGTTTATCTTGAGGAGGAGGAAAAACCTCCGAATGAATAATGAGGTTGGGAGGGCTATCCATCATGCCGCAATATTAAATAAAGTGATTCTTGGGAGGCAACTCAAGTGTCTTTAAATTCATTTTTGCTTCATATGTTTGTTGTTTTTATTTTTAGGTTGATTGGATTTAAAACAAAGTGGAAGAAAATAAGGGAAGATCACCTGCGTAGGACCTATGAAATGCAGGTACCAATGCGTGAAGTGTAGGTCAGGTGCAGCCCTGATCCAGAAAGACTAGCATATTGAAGGGAGTCTGCAACTTAACTGCGAAATGCAGGTGCTGATCTGTGGAACGTAGGTCTGTCGTAGGTCCGAACCAGAACACTTGGTAGAAATTGTGAAACACAAAGGAAACCTACTCTTTACCTGTGAAACACGGGTTTATATCTGCAGAACACAAGTTTTTCGTAGAATCAAAACAATTGAACTGGGAATAATAAAGGCCACTTGCGTTTTTACTGCGGTTCGCACTTTCAAATCTGCAACTGCAGGTATGAATGGCATTTTAAAATGTTGACGGACCCATTAACCAAACCAACCCATGTTCCGACACATGTCTTTTAAACTTCTCCCCACTTTCCAAAACCCCTATTTTGTGCACCACTTTCCCATTTCCATAATCCATCACCCACCACTTTAACTTCCCACACTCCACCATTAAACCCACCTTCAATTTCACTAATCCCTTCACATTCTCCCCTTCTATAAATTCCACCCTTCTTCACCATTTTCTACCATCACTCACCATTTCACTCGACAAACAAAAGAAGTTAGAGCTTGTGTTGGCCACTTTTGAAGAAAAGAAAGTTCAAGTTTCAAATTACATTCGTTTTCTCACCTTACTTGGTATGTTTTTGCTTTTCATATTTTTTTTGAAGTTTTATGATGGTTGTTAGCACAAAAAGCATTCTAGTATTTTATTTTTTTCTTAACCAATATTTCCCCATTCCCCATTGTCTTTATGCTCTTGGTAGAAGTGATTTTCGTGGGTATTGTGGGGGGATTCGAAATTGCAAAACCATGTGGATAGAACATCTTGTTCATAATGCTAGATCTATTAGATGTGCTCTTTGTGCTTTAGAATATTAGTTGGGGGTAAAATCTGAATAACCCATTTGCTTGAAATACATGATTTTCTCGATTATAGATAGGGTGATGTCTTTATTAAGGGAAAATTGTCATTTTTTTATATGCTTGATAACATAGATGAAATTGTGATAATGTGGGTGAGTAGGGTGGAATGTGAAATTGCTTTTATAGATGTGGGTTAGATTGGTCACTTGACATTTCCTGATGATAGATGGGGTAACGTCCATTTTAAAGGAAATCGTTGTGTGGTCCACATGATAGAAATTATTGTTGGTAGACATATTGGGGATGTTTGAGTATTCGTTAGATTTTTATTGTGTGTACTTGTGAAAAAATGGTGAAATGCTAAAGAGTAGGAACTGTGGAGTACTTGTGAGTCGCAGGTTTGACTTGAAGAATGCAGGTTGTAACACTGGTGTTGGGTTGGGCTTCAGGTGCACTACCCGCCTCCTGATATACCTGCGGACTGTGGATCATCACCTGCGAAACATAGGTGAAACGCAGGCGCTTGGTCAACTTTGTTAAGAGTTTGCCTCACACTTGCCACACACCTGCGAACCTCGGGTCCCAACTTGTGAAACACAGGTGTGGTGCAAGTGCTGCCAGTTGTCTAAAATTGATGTTCCATTTGTTTGAATATCGAATCATTTTCCTTTTGCTCGTTAGCTTAACATAGTTGTTTTCTTTTACTTCCCTTATGAAAAAGACAAAAAGATGTTGGTTTGTGTATATCACTCACATGATCTTGTAGGAACATGACTTCATCTAAGCGATTGAACAAGGGGAAGGCCTCAAGCTCCTCCAAGAGCAAGGGGAAGGGTAAGGCCAAGGAGCAGCAGAACCCGACTAACAGTAGAGATGACATCATATTCTGTGTGAAAGACATAAATGAGTATTACCTCAAGTATCAATCACTCTGGAGAAACGCTTTGATCTAGCAGGGGCTGGGGAAGACTTCCCTTACATCAACAAATAATTTGATGAGAGGCATTGGCATACTTTCACGGATGTTCTATCCAGTTTCTTCCCTAACTTGGTGCTAGAATTCTATGCCTCATATCAAGCAAGGAAAGATTCCATTAAACACAAAGGGAATGTGGATGAGTTCTCTTGTCTTCCATCGATCATGGTCCGTGGAGTAGAAGTAGATATCACCTCCGGATGCCATTAATTCTATTTATTGGGGTAATGGAATTGACTTGGGGACTGAGTTTACAAAGAAAATCAACTGCAATGGGTGGCCTAAATTATTTCCAATGGTCAACCACAATAGGCTACCGAGGAAGGAGAAATTGCACGACAAGACCTGAAATTCGAAGACAAATTGTGGCTAGAGTTTGTGTGTTGTTGCCTCATGCCTTCCAAGAATGATCAATAGATACACATTGATGCCACCATCCTGATTGCTTGTATCATGTTCGAAGTGCTCATAAACTTCGGGGAAGTGGTCTCCGCGCAAATAAAGATAAAGCTCAGCCACAAGGTCTTTCCATGCCTTACCTAATTCTCATCAACTTTCTATGTGCTCGAGCAGGGGTCCCATACTTTCAAATGAAAAGCCTAGCGCTGCCACCGGTATGGTTGGCATTGATAAAAAGAGATACGTAGATGCTCCCAAGAGAAAAACAAAAAGGTTGCAAACCTGGGATGTTGCAAAAGGATCTACCACCCATGACCTTGATGAGGCCCCAATGGCTCCCGAACACATTGAGCCAAACCCCGAGATGTCGAGGTAATTTCTAAGGAGATACCGCTCCCGAGGTCTTCACTACCACTTTCCCTCTGGGTCAAAAGGGCTTCAAAAGATAGCTGAGATGACTTACTCTTATGACAACCAACTTAGGAAGTTGGCTCAAAATCTGCTAGCCCTCATCCAACAGTTAGTGAAGAAAGTGATGAAGGATGTTTTTGATAGCTTAAATAAGCTTTGCTCTCGAGTTGGTGTGGTTGTGGGAGTAATCTCTTCTCTCCAAGCTGATGTGAGAGAATTGAGGATCAGGGCACCCATAGCCAACACTAATGTCAACTTCTTAGATGAAGCCATGGCTGCCCCACACACAACCTAGAGACCTATTGATGACTTGCTAGCAGGCTTAGGGGAGGATGATGTGCCAGAGCATGAAGGAGATGGTGGTGACGATGAGGTAGTTGATGATGATGGAGAGGGTAGCTGTTTTAGGGAGTTCTTCCCATTCTTGTTCTTATTTTGTACATTGGGGACGATGTAGAATTCTTAGTTGGGGGTGGGGAGTGCTCTTTTTTATTTGATTATTGACTCTTGTTGCATTTGTCGGGCTGTTTTTCTGTTGATATTTTAAGTATTTTTTTATGATGCTTAGTTGAATAAATTCCCTTGTTTTTCTTTGAATTATTGAAAATTGTTGGGTTGGTTTTCTTGCTTTGATAATGTGAAGTCTCATTGACAGGTTGGTCTTATATTTCAATTAATTCATGACCCATGCTTTGCAATTTCCTTTACAGATAGTAGATAGTAATAAACTCCAAGGTTTTTCTTTATACCATAGTTCTTTCCCAAGGAGAAAATTTATGTTTTTCTTTTTGTGTGTCGAATGGGGTGACATTCCTATGATAGATTGAGAAGCAACTTACTTTAGAAGAAATGCCATGTCTTTGAGCCATTGTTGTACTTGCTTTAATTGGTACCACCAATTTTTTTAAGGCATAACAATGAGTTTTGAAGTTGAAAAGGGGCTTGAAATTGAAAAGAGCACTCTCTTGTTATGAGTTGTACATTGTTTGTTTGGCTTTTTTATTTGTAAAGTGAGTATGCAAAACTCAAAAATAGCTTGTCTAAAGTCATATCTTTGAAGTGTTTGTGAAAAATAGTTGAATTCTTTGGAATATGATGCCTAGTGTGGTGAAATGTTTAGTTTAATTCTTGTGTATGCATATTATCTAGAACATCCCCAAATGTAATTCAAGGTGAATTTCTAGATGTAGCTGCACTTGAAAAATGAACTTAGGCTTTTATTTTGGTTAGTCACTTCACCACTAGATGGCCTCCTTGAACATTAACCCTTGTTAACCAATATTTGAACCTTGATCCTTTTTCTTGGCCACCACATTACAAGCCTTATACCCTTTTTCATCCCCTTCTTTGGCACCCATTCCTCCCTAATTTCCAGTGATGAAAGAAAATAAAATAGGGCTTGCATCCCAAGAGTTGAGGGTGGAAAAATGAAATGTGATGTAGGCAAAATCCTAAGTTTTGGAGTGTGCAAAAAAAGGAAAAAAATGAGATTTAAATGTGATGTAGCACCATATTTCTTGATGAGAAGAATGAAATGGTTGGTTGAAAAGAAAACCTCTAAAAAGAAGAAAAAGTTGAATGGTTCTGTCTCTTATTTAGATGAGGCTTAATGTATAATACAAGGTGTTAAAAGGGTTGTTCTTGATGAAAAATGTAACTGGTGAACAAGGAGAGATAAGGTGGATTAGACTCAATAGTGTAGCAAGATATTTAAATATTTTCAGAAAAGGCATTAAGGAGGTTCTAGTCACTAGAGCTAAAAGTTGTCTTACCTTTAACCCATAGTTTTCATTATGACCCGCAAGTCCTTAGAGATTCCAAGTGTAGCAACTCTACATTAGTGATGACTTACATAAATGGCAAGTCTATGGGTCGATTGTATATGCACTTGAATTTTCTTGAGAGAATTAGCATCTTTGCATCATTTCATAATCCCTATGTGTGAATTGCATTTGTGTGAATGGGATTCTGTCTTGTGGTGAGTGGCATCATTTCCTTTGAATAAATGTTAAAACTTGTTTTTTTCATTGAGAAGTATGAATACGACAAGTTATGCAGTGAATTTTGAGGCAAACTTCGAATGTTGATTATCAATGACTTGAGATGCTTGTTGATTCTGATTTGTTGGAATATGACCCTAATTTGAATCGAAAAGAATGTAAGTGAGATATGCCAAATGTTTATGGTTACCAATTGAGTTTGTGCAACATGTTTTGAGTCTTTGTATTTTTCTAGAGTTAGTGTGAGATTTTGAGATTGTCATAAGCATTAGTAGTCCCTTATACAACTTTTATGATGTGGATGCTTAATTTAATATTTAGTTATGAGAGAATTCCTTGCTTGAGAACAAGCGATTGTTCAAGTTTGGGGGTTTGATGAGTTGGTAATTTACTAACTCATTAGGCTTTTAAGTATGAGCTAATGCATTTTTTTAACATCAATTAGGAAGGTTTTATGCTTTTTCTCTTTGATTTGGCAGGTATTGAACTTAAACAAGAAAAACAAAGGAATTGAACAAAAAGCACTTTGCTGGAAGCAAAGAACATGCTTTCCGCAGAAGGGCACCTGTGAAATGCAGGTCTAAACGCAGTCAGCACTGACGCTGAGTAGAAAGGAACCTACGAAGCGCAGGTGCAACCACAGAACGATGCCAGGAATTACTATTAGAACATGCAAAGAAGCTATAGCTCGCGGATGGGCACCTACAAAATGCAGGTATTACGCAAGTGGCCAAATCACTGACAGGGAAAAAATGTCCAACTCTGGCACAAATTCAACATGGAAGCTTCCAAGGGCATATGAGGGAATATTTGTAAAACAGGAATATGTAGAATTTACCCTAATGGTACTCACACATGACATAACTTTTAGATTGTGTAGAGAATTGTAGAGAGAAGTAGAGAGAGAAAGAGGAGAGTACATTGTTCTTCTTCTTCTTCTTTGCTATTTTAAGCTAAGTACATCATTGTAGCAGATTGGTTGAGGCTTGAATTTATATTCAATATGGCGAATGTTAATGAATTACCCATGGGTATCTTCTATTTAACTCCATACATGAGTAGCTAATTTAGTTGTTAGGGATGTGTGCATAATTAAGGTTTAGAATGGATTGGGTGTTGCTAATTTATTTTTAAATTCAATTATAATGCATGAATCTAGTGTTTCCTCCAAGTTTGAACGCTAAAATTAATGGTTGCAAATATTGATGTACTCTTCTTATCTTTGCTTGAAAGAGAGAAGTAATTCTGGGTGAGGAAGCATTAGTGAGAATTTATGTTGTGGATATATGGAGTTGAGCTAGAGATAGTCAAAACCCTTTTCCACAATCCATTAAAGGGCTAAGGCTAGAGACAACTCAGCTCTTCCTTAAGTTTTTGGTGGCTGATTGATAGTTGTGACCTCGGGGATTGAGAAAACCCAAGGCAAATTCCCCAAGTGGTTGAGAAACTTCAGATGTAGCCTTAGACATAATATTCATAATATAATGGATGTTTGAGACCAGTTAATTAACCCTAATCCAATCGATTCCCTGTCAAAAGCATATCCCTAGTTCATTCTCTTTGCTTGCAACAATCAAACTTGCCTTGTTTTATTTTGAAATTAGAATTTTATAATTCACTCATTTGCCCCAATTTTCTATTTTTACATTATAAATAGTGATACATGATAAATCAATTTATTTTATAACTCTTGGTTGATCTATTTCAATTCCTTGTGGGATTCAACTCCGACACTCATCGGGTGTTTTTGCTTTTGACGATGACTGTTGCCACCTCCCTTAATCGGGAGATATGTATTGGGAAATTATTTTGACTGCACATATTGATACAAACAAGGCTTTTAATTGCCTATTATTTCAAGATATTAAGGAGGTTGAAGTCTGGTTGTTGAAGGAGAAAGTCGACTAAAGGAAACATGTCGGAGTAAGGTATGTTAAGGCGTCCAATTCTAGTTGTTAAAGCACGAAAATGTATTGCCGAAAGCGCCAATATTCTTGTGTCTTCACACTCATATTGAAGCATGTAGTTCTTTACAAAGTTCTGAAAGTGTATGACAATAAGTTGAATATTAAGAATGTTTGAAACAAGCAAATATGAAGCGAAATGCGTATTACTTCCAATTGTGTCATAGTTTTAAATCAAGCCTGAAGTCCCCTTATTGTGGGCACTGTGAGCTGGTAATTTCTTGTATGTTTCATATATGTGATGTTAATCATGTCTACAGGTCTGGTTGCTAAGTGAAATGTGTAAAATAGTTGAGACAACGATGTGTAAGAGAATCTAAGCTAAGAATCAAAGTCACAATCTAGTAAGGATAAACGAGCTTGTCAAAAAGGAGGTGCCCTATAAAGGTTGTCCTTTATCTTATAAATATGATATGAGATACATGAGGCTAAGGGGAGATCTCATGATTCCTCTCCCTTAAGCTAATCATCAGGTTATCGAGTTCTCGAATCCTAGATATGACAAAGTGTTTGTCTATTGAGCCTGTGGAATTTCTTATGTCATCCGAATCTTCTTATAACTGTGCAAGTCTTTGAACATGTGTGTCGAAGTGTTGTTTGAAATATTTATATGACGTATGTGCATATGTGCAGCTATGGATTATGAAAGAGGCCTATTTAGGTCCCAGTCCCTAAATTAATCACCTTTATGCCATATGAGTTGACTAACTTAATATGAGCTTGGTCGGCTCCGTATATGGAAAATAGTTAGGCCTTCAGGTTATAACACCAACTGGGTAATGTCAGGTAGGTAAATATAGCTCATATATGAGACTTATGACCTTACCACCGATGCAGTTATGTCAAGTGGGCAGTTGTCCCTTCGGATATGAGACTGATGACCTAACCACCGATGCAGTTATATTAGGTAACCAGTTTTCCTTTAGTTATTAGACTTATTACCATACCACCAACATGGATATGTCTGGTGGGCAGATGTCCCTTTAGTTATGATACCTCTGAGATAGCATCTCAACAGAGCAGTTTTGATTAACATGGCTAGGTCATTATTTTGAATAAGGACTATATAGTTTATGAAAGGTACAATGACTTGTATATGTGATTACTTGGTTGTATTCCTAAGATGTATCATATGTTGTTCAAATATCCGCTTTTAGAGTCTTAGTGTCACGCCCCGAGTCTACACCCTAGATGGGACACAGTACTTGGAGTCACAAGTAACCCCAATTCAACCCCTGTTCTATAATACACTAGTATTCTGTGTAACATATAAATATAGCGAAAGATTTAAAGTAAAAAAATTTATAAGGAATTCATGACAATCGGGACTGAATCATAAAGTTTAAAACCACGGAACCAAAACTACAGTCTGATAACCAAATATAAATAGAAGGAAAGAAAAACTTTTACTGAATTAAATAATCTCTGTCCTTGAAGAATGAGGACTCACCAACAAGAAAAGATGAAGTCTTCGGTGAGCGATCGGCTAGCGAGGCTGAGACTGAGATCCTGCAGCTGTATCATAAAATGGTACAACATAAAAGTATGCGTCAGTACTTTGAATGTACTAAGTAAGTGAGAGAAACCATACACAAGAAATGAAATAACTGAATTGGAAAGACATACAATGACCCACTGAAGCTACTAAACTAAATAAGTGAAATAACTAAAACGGTCTAAAAGACCATGTCTGATGGTCAAAACATGTTCTAAATTTGGAATACTGATCTGAACTGATCTGAAACTGGACTGAGATGACTAGTGGGGGAGTCTATAGCCGACATATAACCCCTGAGCTAGATGTGGAGTCCGATGTATACACCCCATCAGTAGGAACCAATATACCTTGAAAGGGTATAAAGGCATGAACTGGGTGATCACAAGAGTCTAGAGCCATCAGGCCGATAAAGAAATGTAACCTACAATGGCTACGTAGTTCTGGGAACCTGGGTGCGCTGGAACCCCGGTCCGCTTAGTGCTAAATCCTACTCCCACTGAATAGTCCTAGACTAAATACTAAGCTGATAGCTCGAAACTGGGGCCCAAGACTAGTCAGGGATACATATCTGAAAGAACCCTGAGAGTCTTATCGGACCAGATTTTGGAGTTGGGTTCTAAGACTGGTCAGAGCTGCTTATCTGGAAGTGTCGTAACTGTATAAAGAACAAACTATAATCTGAAGCTGGAGTCCTAAGGCTAGTAAGAGATTCTTATCTAAAGTGTCATGACTGCCTAGTGGACCAGTAAAACTGAATTCTAAATCTGATTCTGATAACTAGGAGGTACTACTGACACCTCGGAAATTTCTGTAGTCAAACTGATCTGCTGACTTTTCTGACTGACACTGAGAATTCTAACATTTTAGCTAAAATTGAACTGAAAAAAATCTGATTGAGTTTCAATGCAATTAACAACATGGAAGTCCCCAATACTGATAAAATCAAGTAAAATTTCTATATTCAAATACTGTTGCAAGATTCATGATTTTCTACGTTCAAGAACTAGGGCTAAATTTCACTTCACAAGTATAAACATCATTTCGGTCACAAACTAGTGGAAAATGTATATAACTAACATGAAATAACATTCCACATGAATTATACAAAGTATGTTTAAAATTTCTTAACATTCGATAATTTTAGGGCTAGAACTGATAGAGAAAAAGAAAGGAGGAAATTGGGGACACGAGGGAAGAACTATTCCCTTGTTGAATTCCCATATACCTGGCTAAGAATTTCTGGAGAAGATCCCTGAGAAAAATCTGAGAAGAAAATCGTCTTCCCTAGCTCCTGCTCTGAACTGCCTGACTATTTCATGCTTAGACTTTGAGGGAAGGAGTGAAATGAAGGGAAAAAGATCATTCTAACCCTTTAACTCCCCCCTAAACGAACAAAAAATGATGGGGTTTAAGTATTAAAAGGTGGGAAATTACCAACGTACCCCTGTAAAAAGGAACTTAAAACTTGCCAACACGAAACAAAGGGCCTTAGAACGAGTCGTTAGTCGGACCCACGACCCGTTGGAACCCACCGTTGGTTCTGGGTCCAGAAACCATGCCCACTAGAAATGAACCACAGGACAGTACTAATTGGTACCTTTTGTTAGTACTGGTAGGGGAACTGGGCCTTGCGGTAACGATCAACACAATGAATCATTGGTACGAACAAGGGGTCATTGCATCTACTCATGGTTTGCACTGCCAGGGCCTGGAACTGGGCGACAGGTGGTAGCAACGGCTCATTGGTAGGTACCATGAGTCGTTGGTTCCTCTCGTTGCCTCAGGGAAGGGCCCGCTAGGATTCTGAACTTGGGATCCAACGGACAACATGAAGACTCATTGGTTTGACCAACTGGTCGTCCTATGCCCTTGTTGTTTCCCCCGAAGGAAAACTGCTATGCTAAAAACGACTCAGAAAACAACCAGTTGGATCTTCCCACGTCCCGTTGTCTGGGTCGTTCTGCAATACAATTTCTAGTTTTTGTTCTAAACTTTCTTAAAATGACTAAGTCTAGTCTAGGAATATTTTGGGGTGTTACAATATCTCCCCCCTTGGGATCATTCGTCCTCGAATGAAGACTAAAACTGCTGAAAAACTAGGAAAAGAGATGAGATTTCTAGACTGAGACTATGACCTGGTTTCTGAAGGGGTAACTGACTCCGAATTGACTTAACTGTACTAATAGAGATGATGAAACTAAAATGCACATAGAAAATTCTAGATAAATATGATGAGTATGGGACTGAATAGAGTACTAGGGAGGAATTTGGTACTTGATGCCAGAACTGAACTGGAAGGGAACAAGTGTAGGTATCTAAGCCATCATATCTGCTTTGGCTTCCCTCGTAGCTCCTTCTACATGCTAATTTCTCCATAAGACCTTGACTAAAGCTACCTCCTTGTTCCTCAGCTTACAAACCTGACGGTCAAGGATCTGGACTAGGACCTCCTCATATTAGAAACTATCTTTCACTCCCACGCTGTCCAATGGCACAATTGAAGTTGGATCACTAATGCACTTCTTCAATAGTGACAGATGGAATACTGGTCGCACAGATGCCAATTCTGAAGGTAATTCCAGCTCATAAGCTACCTTGCCAATTCGCCTCAGAATTCTGTAGGGTCCCACATATCTCGGACTGAGCTTTCCCTTCTTCCCAGATCTCATCACCCCTTTCATGGGTGAGATTTTCAGATAGACCCAGTCATCCACAACAAACTCTAATTCTCTTCTCCTCACATCAGCATAAGATTTCTAATGGCTCTAAGCTGTTTTCAATATTTTCCTGTTGAGTTGTACCTTCTTCATAGCTTCATGTACCTAGTCTAGCTTGATTATAGTAGCTTCACCAACTTTAAACCACCCAATAGGAGATCTGCACTTCCTACCATACAATGCCTCAAATGGGGCCATCTGGATACTAGATTGATAGATGTTGTTGTATGCAAACTTGATAAGAGGTAAGTGGTCATCCCAACTGCCCTTGAAATCAATCTTGCACACTATCAACATATATTCTAGGGTTTGAATAGTTAGCTCAGCTTGCCCATCTGTCTGCGGGTGAAAATTTGTGTTGAGCTTGACTTGGGTTCCAAGTCCCTTGTGAAAAGACTTCCAGAAATGCGACGTGAACTATGTACCTCTGTTTTAAATAATTGATAATGGCACCCCATGAAGCCTAACCAACTCCCAAAT
>JACEIK010001074.1:34367-58568 GCA_018107945.1 Datura stramonium
CCAGGGTGTAGTCTCGGGGCGTGACAAACATAGTATCAGAGCACTAGCTTTAGAGTATCCTCGGAATGTCTGAAAGCCGCATCGAGTAGAGTCCTTTTCATGGGTGTGAAGCGCGCCACACTTATGACGATAAGGCTACGAGATGTTATTAGGAAAACTCTCTTTTGTTCATACTCTTTATCGTGTGTTAAAGTTCAACTCTAGAAACGTCCTTATAACTCATGCTCTATTTCGTTTCAGTGAATCATTCCTCCTAGACGCGGTAACGGAAAAAAGGTCGATAACACCAATAGACCTGCCCCACCAGCCCCGATAGCTCCTCAAGATGATTCAATTTCTATCGCTAAATTCAGGGCAACCATTCAACTGCTGGCCTAAATAGTCACCAACCAGGTGAACCAGTAGGTGATACCAATGAACACCAATGGGTCCGTAGTAGCTGCGAGGGTGCAGGACTTTACTCGTATGAACCCTCCATCTTTTCAAGGATCCAAAGTAGGGGAGGATCCCCGGGAGTTCGTGGATGAGATCAGGAAGATCACCCGCATTATGGGTGTTAGCTCTTCTGAGAGTGCTGACCTAGCTGCCTACCAATTAAAGGGGTAGCTTAGATCTGGTATGAACAGTGGAAAGAGGGGCGGCCAGCGAGAGCAGGACCGGTAGAGTGGGAGGAGTTCCACACAGATTTCTTGGATAGGTTTTTCCCTTGGGAGATGAGGGAGGCAAAGATGACGGAGTTTCTGAATTTTAGATAGGGCAATAGAATCGTGGAGGAGTATGCTCTAGAGTTTACTCGGCTGTCTAAGCACGCTCTAGAGATGGTAGCCAAGCCAAGGG
The DNA here is from genome assembly GCA_018107945.1 of Datura stramonium. Classification (NCBI taxonomy): domain Eukaryota; kingdom Viridiplantae; phylum Streptophyta; class Magnoliopsida; order Solanales; family Solanaceae; genus Datura; species Datura stramonium. The sequence continues at coordinate 35,205 of JACEIK010001074.1, forward strand.
CTCACATGTTGAAATTTGTGAACGTGGTTTCAAATCTGGTCCTCAAGGAGTGCAGGACAACGATGTTGATTAAATACATGGACCTCTCCAGCTTGATTGTCTATGCCCAGCAGATTGAGGCTGAAAAACTTAAGGATATGGAGCGAAAGAACAAAAGGGCAAGGACTAGCTAGTCAGATTTCGACCATCAGAGGTCTAGCGGTAGTAGTCACCCACCACAACAGCAGCAATAGAGAGCCCCAACATCTAGTTCAGCTAGCGCCCCAAACTTTCGGTCCTGCCAGGATCGGAGGGATGGATCATCTGGCATGTAGTCTCAGACCCACAGTATCGAGAACAAGTAACCAGCTTTCCCCAAGTGTGGTAGGAACCACCTTGGAGAGTGCCTTAAGGGTCGAGAGGGCTATTTTGGTTGTGGACAACTTGGACATCGGCTTAGGGAGTGCCTGTCAGTAGGGCGAGGGAGATCACAATCTACCACATCATTAGCTCCAGCAGACCAACACGTCAGGTACAGATGGCAGTCAGCGCCAAAATCATTTATATGCTCTATCTTCCCGTCAGGATCAGGAGAGCTCACCTGACATAGTTACAGGTATGTTACATCTCTTTCATCTAGACGTGTATTCCCTCCTAGATGTAGGAGTCACTCTTTCATTCATGACTCGTAGCAGTACAGTTCAATATCAGTCCATAGGTCCTCTCAGAACCATTCTCAGTCTCCACCCGAGTTGGCAGGTCAGTTAGAGCCAACCGGGTGTATAGAAACTGCCCAGTCTCAATTTTAATCAAGTCATCCCAGTTGACCTTGTAGAGTTAGATATGGTAGATTTTGACCTTATCCTTAGCATGTATTGGTTACACTCCTGCTATGCCTCAGTTGATTGCAGAACTAGAGTTGTCAAGTTCCAGTTTCCAAATGAACCAGTTTTAGAATGGACGGGCAGCAGTTCAGCGCCTAAGGGTAGGTTTATTTCCTACCTTAAGGCCTAGAAACTAATCTCTAAGGGGTGTATTTATCATCTAGTTCGGGTCAAGGATTCCAACTCTGAGACCCCAACCATCCAGTCAGTTCCAAGTATTCAGTGAGTTCCCAGATGTATTTCATAGGGATCTTCCCGAAGTTCCCCCTGAGCGGGAAATAGATTTCGGGATAGATCTCCTTCCAGATACTCAGCCTATCTCCACTCCTCCTTACAGAATGGCTCTAGATGAGCTTAAGGAGCTGAAGGAGCAACTAAAAGATCTTCTTCACAAAGGTTTTATTAGACCCAGTATCTCTCCCTGTGATGCTCCAGTACTATTCGTGCGTAAGAAAGATGGTACCCTCAGAATGTGCATAGATTACCGTCAGCTGAACAAAGTCACAATCAAGAACAGGTATCCCCTACCCCAAATTGACGACCTGTTTGACCAACTTCAGGGAGCCAGTTGTTTCTCCAAAATAGATCTCAAGTCAGGGTATCATCAGCTAAGGGTCATAGAGTGTGACATGCCAAAAACAACATTCAGAACTCGGTATGGTCACTACGAGTGATGTCCTTTGGGCTAACAAACGCCCCAGGAACCTTCATAGATTTGATGAACAGGGTCTTCAAGCAGTATCTGGATATGTTCGTTATTGTATTTATTGATGTCATTCTAGTATACTCCAGAAATGAGGAAGAGCATGCAAATCACCTGAGATTAGTGTTGCAGACACTCAGGGACCGCCAGTTGTTCGCCAAGTTCAGCAAGTGCGAATTCTGGTTAAAGTCTGTGACCTTCTTAGGTCATGTAGTCTCAGGTGAAGGAATACAAGTAGACCCTCACAAGATAGCAGCCGTGAAAGATTGGCCCAGACCTACCTCTCCTACTGAAATCAGGAGTTTCCTGGGTTTGGCGGGTTATTACCTATGGTTTATGGAAGGTTTCTCCTCTATAGCATCTCCTCTGACTAAGTTAACTCAAAAGAAGGTGAAATTTTAGTGGTCAGATGAGTGTGAGAAGAGTTTCCTAGAGTTGAAGACTTGACTCACTACTGCTGCAGTTCTGACCCTGCCAAAAGGAACAAATGGATTGGTTGTTTATTGTGATGCTTCTAGAGTTGGACTCAGATGCGTTCTGATGCAGCGGGGAAAAGTGATAGCCTACACCTCCATATAGCTCAAAGTTCATGAGAAGAACTATCCAAACCATGACTTGGAGTTGATAGAGGTGGTGTTTTCGCTAAAAATATGGAGGTATTACTTATATGGAGCGACATTACTTATATGGAGCTCACGTAGATGTGTTTACAGATCATAAGAGTCTTTAATATGTGCTGAGTCAGAAGGATCTAAATCTGCATCAGAGAAGGTGGTTGGAGTTGCTAAAGGACTATGACATGAGCGTGTTGTATCACCCGGGTAAAGCCAATGTAGTGGTCGACTCCCTAAGCAGACGGTCTATTGGGAGTGTGGCTCACATTGAGGAAGGAAAGAAGGAGTTAGAAGGATGTTCACAGACTAGCCCGGTTAGGGGTACAGTTGGTGGATTTAGCCGAAGGTGGTGTAGTAATGCAAAGCGGGTCGGATTCATCCTTGGTAGTTAAAGTCAAGTCCAGACAGGATGAGGATCCCATCTTATTTAAGCTTAAGGGAGCAGTCCTCAGAAAAGAAATAGAATCTTTCTCCCAAGGGGGAGATGAGGTGCTCCGTTACCAGGGCAGGTTGTGTGTACCGAATGTTGATGAGTTGAGATAGCAAATACTGGCTGAGGCACACAGCTCGAGATACTCCATTCACCCTAGTGCTACAAAAACATACTGCGATTTGCGGGATATTTACTGGTGGAACGGCATAAATAGAGACATTGTTGAATTCGTAGCCAAGTGCCCGAACTGCCAGCAAGTCAAGGTGGAGCATCAAAGACTAGGAGGCATGACTCAAGATATTAGAATACCTATATGGAAGTGGGAGGAAGTAAATATGGATTTCATTACGGGTCTACCTTGGACTTGCCGGCAGCATGACTCAATCTGGGTAGTAGTAGATCGGATGACTAAGTCAACTCATTTCCTTCTAGTTAAAACCACAGACTCAGCTGAGGACTATGCCAACCTTTACATCCGAGAGTTAGTCAAACTCCATGGGGTGCTAATTTCAAACAGAGGAGTGTAATTCACCTCACATTTCTGGAAGTCCTTTTAGAAGGGATTAGGCACTCAGGTCAAGCTCAACACCGCTTTTCACCCGCAGACCGATGGGCAAGCTAAGCGGACTATTCAGACTCTAGAAGATATGCTAAGAGTGTGTGCGATTGATTTTAATGGGAATTGGGATGACCATTTGCCTCTTATCGAGTTTGCATACAAGAACAGTTACCACTCTAGAATTCATATGGCCCCATTTGAAGCATTATATGGAAGAAGGTGTAGATCGCCTATAGGGTTGTTCAAGGTTGGTGAAGCTACCTTGATAGGGCCAAACTCGGTATATGAGGCAACGCAGAAAGTTTAGATCATCCGAGAAAGGTTGAAAACAGCTCAGAGCCATTAGAAATCTTATGCTGATGTGCGGAGAAGAGAGTTGGAGTTTGCAGTTGATGACTTGGTTTACTTGAAAATCTCGCCTATGAAGGGGTGATGAGGTTTGGAAAGAAAGGAAAGCTCAGTCCGAGGTACGTGAGACCTTACAAAATTTTGAGGCGTATCGGCAATGTAGCCAATGAGCTAGAATTACCGTCAGAACAAGCAGCTATACACCTAGTTTTCCATGTGTCACTTTTGAAGAAGTGCATCGGAGATCCAACCTTAGTTGTGCCATTGGACAATGTAGGAATAAAAGATAGTCTCTCATATGAGGAAGTACAAGTCCAGATCCTTGACCATCAATTTCATAAGCTAAGGAACAAGGAGATAGCTTCAGTCAAGGTTTTATGGAGAAATCAGCAGGTTGAAGGAGCTACGTAGGAGGCCGAAGCAGATATGGTGGCCAAATACCCGCATTTGTTCTCTACCGGCTCTATCACAGCTTGAGATATTAGTTTGACCCTAGAACTCAATTTAGTTTTCATGACTCAGTCCAGGTGTTCAAGTCTCTTTTATGTTTTTGAATGTATTTACAAAAAGAGAATTCAGCTCAGTTATGTATTTTGAAGCGGAGGTAGTCGTTCCATCAGTTTTGGAGTTAAATGAATAGTATCTGGAACTTTGATAGTTATTCTCTTCTTTCCTGTGTGTCTTCTAACATTCGAGGATGAATGTTTCCAAGGGGAAGATATTGTAATGCCCCAGAAACTCAAAGACTAGATCCGGGACTTAAATCTGAAAATCCAAAAAATCTGCAAAAAAATATCTCAGGACGACCCACCTGACGAGTCGTTGTGAGACCTAACGACTCGTTAGGTTGGTCATGGGAAGGAGGAATTGGAAGTGTGAAATGGGAAGCAGTGTACTTGACGGATGGTGACCACGAGTCGTGATCACCTGTAACAACTCGTCATGTCCCCCGTTATTAGCCCTAGTCATTTGTTAGGAAGTGCACCTAACGAGTGTCACCATGAGTCGTCATCAATGGCAGTGACTCATTAGGTGAAATGGTCAAGCCTAGTATAGAACTTCAGAACTGAGGCAGTGAGGTCCTCGACTGGTGACCATGAGTCGTGGTCAGTCACCACGACTCGTTAGGTCCCTCATGGTGGCATACAGGGGAATCCAGGCAATGTACTCAATGGGTGTGACCACAAGTCATGGTCAGTCACCACAACTCGTTAGGTAACCCGTTAGGGTCACCTAGCAGTTTTCCCAATGATTTTCTAAGGACTATTAGGTAATTTCCTATTCTCCTAAGCTTTAAACTACGTCGTTTTGTACATAAATTCATACTTATTAGAGGGATTGGACGGTTCCTCCCCTCATTCTCACGTTTAATCTAAGAAAAATTTATCGAAATTCTCTCAAGAAACTCTAAAGTAGGCTTGGGGCTTTCCTTCATCGCAGCAGTTCAGGTCTTCTTCTTCGACGAGGAATTCTTAGCCAAGTATGTGGGAATACAACAAGAAAATTTTCCTTTGCTTGTGTCCCCCCCCAAAAAAAATCCTCTCACAATTTCCCAATCAGTTTAGCCCTGAGATTTTCGAATATGAAAAAGATTTTCATGTTGGTTTTCATTAATTTCGATTGGGTTATTATCCATGTTTATTATTCATATGATCTTCATCAGTTCTTATGTAAATTATTGATGTTCTTCGCAAGTGATTAACAGCCCTAAATTCTTGAGTAAAGATTGCTTGTGTATTAAATTCTGTCTAGTTTGTGAAGTATGTTTTGGGCCGAATTTCCTAGTAATTCTTATTATTTATATATGTTGAGAAATTATTCCATTAATGAGGATGATTTTAGCCCTGTTAAATGAGATTCCTTTAATTCTTGAAATTTTGCTAAATTATGAAATTTCCCGTGTTTTTGGAATGATTTGAGTTCTCTATTAGCTTCTTAGTAGTTCAGTTCAGTTAGAACATAGAACCTCTTCAGAACTATACAAAAAGTGTCAACTGATCAGTTTGACTTCAGTCTTTTCCCGAGGTGTCAGTGGTGCCTCCCAGTTATCATAATCAGACTCAGAATTTAGTTTATTGATCCATTAGGCTGTCATGACATTTATATATAGCTCTGACCAGCCCCAGGACCCCAGTGCAGTTTACAGTTTGTTCTTAGACGACTACGACACTTCCGGATAAGCAGCTCTGCCCAGTCTAGAACTTAGTTTCAGAATCTTGTCCGATAAGCCTCTTAGGGTACTTTCAGTATAAGTCCCTGACTAGTCTTTGATCCCAACTTCAAGCTATCAGCCTTGTAGTTCAGTTTAGGTTTTCTAGTGGGAGTAGGACTTAGCACCGAGTGTACCGGGGTTCCAGCGCACCCAGGTTCCCAGAACTATGTTGCTAGCATAGGTTACAGTATTACTTGGCCTGATTGACCCCAGACTTTTGTGATCACCCAATTCATGTATTTATACCCTGGCAAGGTATATTGGGTCCTACCGGTGGGGTGTATACATCAGACTCCACGTCTAACTCGCGTGGTGATATGTCGGTTATAGACTCTCCCACTAGTCAGTCCAGTCCAGTTTCAGAATAAGCATCTCAGTTCGGTTCTAGTTCTATCAGTTTAGCTCAATTCAGTTCAGTATCTCATACTCAGTACTTTCAGACTTAGGACATTCCTTGACCATCGGGCAGAGTCATTTTGACCACCTAAATTTACTTCAGTAGTTCAGTTCAGTTTACTTATTGGTCATTGCATGTCATATCAATTCAGACGTTATATTCAGGTACGTTTTCTCCCACTTACTCAGTACATTCAATGTATTGACGCATAATTTTATGTTGTATCTTTTCATTATACATCTGCAGGTTCCCAGACACAGTAGCGTTAGCCGCCACAATTCAAATCCTCCTCAACCGCAGTTGAATTGTGAGTCCTCATCATTCGAGGGCCTTATTCCATTGTCTTATAGTTAGATTATAGTTTTTATTTAGACTTAGAGTTAGCTGGGAGCTTGTCCCATTAACTCATCAGTTATAAGGCTGTCAAACTGTAGATGTTCAGATTTCATGTTATAAGTTTTATCTTAAATTTCATAAAAATGCTTTTATGTTATTATATTAAAACTTCTGTTGTGCATGTTTTACTCAAAATACCAATGTATGATAGCTCGGGGGTTGACTTGGGGTCACTTGAGACTTCAAGTATGGTGTAACGTCTAGGGTGTAGTCTCTGGGCGTGACAGTCAACCACTTGATAATGCCTGTGATGGACCGTCAACCACTTGACAGTCTGTCAAACTTGGCATCAGTCCATAAAAAATTTAATTAGCTACTGGAAAAGCAGTGTGTGACGGACCAAGTGACAGTTCATCACACTTGTGACAGACCATTACTTCTATCATAAAGCGAAAGTGGGCTTCCATTTCAAAGTGTATTTCTGAATTGTCTAAGACAATAAGTAGGATGATTTTGGTTATTTCTAATTATGAGACTTTTGGAGAGAAATATATCGACTTTGTACATTACTTTCAAAAGTTCTTGAGGAGATATCATCGTATTATTGGAATTACAATCAAGGTTTGAAATTTTATTTATAAGTTGAATCTTCTTAGATGAATACAATTACTATTGTGATTTCAATTATCATGTGTGGCTAAGATCCATTACTAGGGTTGTGTGATTTATGAACGGTGTATTCACGCACTTCTTATCCATATTTTGCCCATACTTTACTATGTTTTGAGAATAAATTATGTGTGTTTGCATGTTTTTATATTATATATTTGTGAAAATAGCTAACGCACGTGATTAAGATGCTTTTAGGGATAAAAGTGATGGATTTAGGTGTATTTGAGGCTTTTGGATCGAATGTGAAGAAGTTGGAATGAACAATGTAAAGATTAAAGCATGAAGCAATGCAGTGGCACAGCTATGCGACCAGCAGCACGTGCAATGGTTCTGCTGCACGATGAGAGGCACGAGGCACCTTCCTACTTGAACAACCAGCAACGCGACGCAGCATGAGTTTGGCGCAATGCCATGTGTGAGGAGCCGGCCTTCCAATGCAATGCCCTGCATGAGGCGCCAAGCCTTGTCCATATGCCAACAAGTCTATCCCACTTCAACTAGGAAAAGGAACTACAAATCCCAAATCAAATCCATGAAGGAACAAGAAAGGCAATAATCTACTACTATAAATACCCTTTATTTTTATGTAATGAAGGGTGAATTTTTGGAGAGAATTTTTAGACAATTTAAAACTTAGAGTTAGAAATACATTGAGACAATTGTTTTTAAATCATTCTTCCTTATTTTTGTGATAATCAAGTGAGTTTCTTCTTATCATCATTGTAAGTATTAATTTATATTTTTGTCTATGAATTCTATGAATTTACTTATAATTATGAGAGGCTAAAACCTCCACAACTAGGGGTTGTGGGAACCATGGCGGATTAACAAAATAGGGTTACACAAAAGTGATTCAAACCAATGCTAAATTCTTGTATTGTTTTCTTTTCATATTTAAACATTTTTAACGGTGTACAATGTTAGGACTTGCCTGAATTCTTTACTTGCTTTAACCTAGAAAAGTAGAGATTAGGAAAAGAGAGTTACAACAAAGCCTTGGTCTTTATGATCATTGTATTAACTTGAGATGTGGCATAGGATAGTTAAATTTGCAACATATTGATAACGGTTAGTTTGAAATCACTCATGAGACCTAACCCGATGATTAAGTAAAGTCATCCAATAGGGACGAACCAGTCGTTTGGATGAACCATAGTTATAAGTTCTACAAGTAAAGTATTGGGATAGATCACAAGTGTAAAACCCAAAGTAGTTATGAACCCATGGGGAATACTTACCCTAGTTAGTTGCATTAATTTGGAATCAACATTCAATTTCTCTCAGCAATATTACTTGTTACCTTTACATTCCTCCCTTTAGGAGATAATTGACTTAAAAGCTTAAATACTAGCGTTCTTCTATATCCTTCTATATGCCCTATGGGTTCGACCCTTGTCAGGAGTGTGAGTTTGAGCTTTATCAACGATTCATGGTAAATTGACATAGTTATGGTGATTGATGTGTGGATTATGTTGGTGTAATCATCTGCATTATCGCTTCTTTTGTTTTGAATCATTTCTAATGGTTGCAAACATTAGAATAAACCCTAGGTTTGACTTGCATGAGTAAGAGGTATAAATCTGAAAAATGAAGTGATAAAAAAAGGATTTAAGGTTTTAACCCTTGTCTAATGATTAATGATATAATAAGATTAATCAACTTAGGTTAATTATCAATACTCCTAGTTCATCACTATTAGTTTGAGAATATAAGAGTGATATCTATATGAATATGTTATGAAATGTTTGGATGGAGCAATTGAGTTAATAACCTACATACGTAGCATTAAACGTATCCACCATAGTCAATCACCAAATGCCATTAAGAAACCATGATGATCATGACCCTAGATTTATCTCTTCTTGAATTCAATGGTAATAGATCACAGTTGGTGTCTCTTTCTTTGGACTGATATTGAAGAATAAACAACTTTCCCGCACCCCCTTTTAATGAAAATAATTGACTAATAGTAAATAATCACATAAGACATAGTTTTCATGATATTCCCTGTGAGTTTCAACCCCAACCATTTTGGGTTGTATATTTGACAACTAGCGTGTTATACTTCTTATCATAGAGGTGTAATTTGGGTGTATCTATTTTGGCACCGTTATCGGGGAGTACTATTTTATATTTAATCAAGTGTGTTTATTTGACTCTTAGTATTATTTCCTAATTTTACTTTTTTTGTTTGTTGTTTCTATTTATATAGGGTACAAGTCAGTGCATGCTAAGTACCATAAGTCGGGGCAAACAGTTAACTCCTTACAATCCCGAACATGAGAGAGCTTTGATGAGAGCCATGAATGCACAAGAGCATGAGGCAACATGATGGAGTTTTTGGAGCCATCGTTCCTCCACCACTAGCTCCAGGTGCTAAGTTCAACATCACAAGTACTATGATCCACCTATTGAACTTGAAGAGCTTATTCAGAGGAGTAGCTGGTGATGATCCTAATTTACATCTGATGAACTTCTTGGGAATCTACAAGTATTTGAGTTGCCACGAGTTAGTCATAATGTTATTCAGTAGAGGTTGTTTTCATTGTCTTTGTCTGGAGAGGAACAATATGGTTAAATGACTTACCACATGACTCGATCATGAATTGGAGAGAGTTGTAAGATTTATTTCTTGGGAGATTCTTTACACTGTCGAGAATGCTGCAGCTGAGAGATGAGATAAATAATTTCAAGAAGCTACCTAGTGAGGCATTGCATGATTTATGGCTGCGATTCAACAAAAAACTCAAGCGGTTCCCCAATCATAAGTTAGCTGATGAGCATCTGAAGGAGGCTTTCTACAGGTCTCTAAATTCTGCAAATAAGATGATTATTGATACTGTGACTGGAGGTTCGTTCATGTTACGAACTTACACTGAGGTAGCAGCTGATTGGATAGAGTCACCAAAACTAATAGGGAATGGTTGAAGTCTCTAGTTAATACATATCTAGTACGGTTAACTGCGAGTATCACCGGAAAGAAGAGGATAGAGACCATGATATGGAGCATATGAAAACCCAAATAGAGTTTATCACAAAACATTTATTTGCAGGGGGTGATGAAAAGGTGAATAGGCTCACGGGGTAACGCTTACAGACAAAAAGAGCATGACTTGGACTCTGAAGAAGAAGTTATGTATCTGAATAACATGGGGGGGTTTCGAGCCAATGGTTAGGGAAACCATGGTCAGAACTATCAAAAGGGATAATTATTATGACAGAGCTGGTTATAGAGATCGAGATCTTGGTAGTTGGAAAAATAAAGAGAGTTACAGGAATGATCGCAACCGGTTGTATGTGCCTCCCATAAACTGTGAGCGAACAGTAATGATGCAGAAAGTTCTAAGATGGATGAAATGTTGGCCAAGGTCTTGTAAAGGGTCGAATCTACATACTCTTGAAATAAGGAGATGAAGAGTGACCTCTCCAATATTAGTCAATTTGTGGATTCACACTCCATATCCATTAAATAGTTGGAGTATCAAATGGGGAAGATGTATGCAGCCCTTAATCAGAGGAAGAGTGGTGCCCTGCTAAGTGATACAGTGCAGAATCCAAGGAAGAATGGACAATACATGGCCTTCATAACCATAAGTGGAAAAAGGTTAGCTGAAACAACTTCTATTAGTGTAGAGCAGGTTGAGGAGTTAGCTTCAGAGACAGAACTTGCAATTGGAGATGAGGTTGAGTAGGTGATTCCGGCTAAGTCTGCAGAGCCAGTAGTTACTGTGAACGTCATGGAGATGAAGGTAAATCAAAAAAGGAGGTGGTAAATCCACTGACCCGAATTCCTAGACCCCACCTTCATTCCCACAAAGATTTAAAAAAGGTGGAAGATGGAAAATTCCATAAATTTATGTCTATGTTGAAGTAGCTTTCAGTAAATGTTCCATTAGTGGAATCCCTTAAGAAGATGCCAGGTTATGCTAAGTTCATGAAGGACTTGGTCACAAAAAAGAGGACAGCCAGTTATAAGCCAATGGATAATTCATCATTCTAGTGTGATCTCCTCGCGCTCATTGTTCAGAAAAAGGAAGACCCTGGTGCATTCACTATTTCATGAACCATTGGCATATTTAATTTTGCCAAAGCATTATGTGACTTGGGTGCCAGCATCAATTTGATGCCGCTGGCAATATATCGGCAGTTGGGCTTGGGAACCCTCAAACCGACTACTGTGAGGTTGTTGATGGCTGAATGTTCAGTTAAGAGGCCTGTGGGGATTCTACATGACGTGCTAGTTAAGGTGGAGCACTTTATATTTCCTATTGATTTCATAATATTGGATTGCGAGTGGACTTTGAAGTCCCCATAATTTTAAGGAGGCCATTCTTAGAAATCGGTCAAGCATTGGTTGATATAGAGAGTGGTGAATTAAAGTTCAGAATGAATGATGAAAAGGCAAGGTTTAATGTCTGACAGTCCAGGAAACAACCAAGAGGTATAAACATAGTCTCAGTGATTGATATTGTTGATGAAGGGGTGATGAGTTGGTAATTTACCAACTCATTAGACTTTTAACTAAGAGCTGTGGCTTTGCTTTCACATATATTAGGAAGGGTTTATGGCTTTTCTCTTTTATTGTGCAGGTATTTACTTAGATGAAGAAACCAGAAGAATTGAATAGAAAGCACTCTTCTGGAAGCAAGGAACATACGTGCCGCATATTGGCACCTGTTAAACGCAGGTGCCACGCAGTTAGCACTGGCGAATCAGCTGAAAAGAAACTATGCAACTATTATGATATGTATGCACAATTCAATTCTAAGTTGTGAGCAAATGCTTTCTTGAGGACAAGCAATGGTTCAAGTTTGGGGGTTCTATGAGTTGGTAATTTACCCACTTATTAGGCTTTTAAGCAAGAGATATTGCTTTGTTTTCACACAAATTAGGAAGGTTTTTTATGTATTTTCTCTTTGTTTGTGTGGGTATTTGACTTAGACAAAGAAAATGAAAGAATTGAACAAAAAGCACTTTGCTGGAAGTAAGGAACATGCGTGGCGCATCGCAGGTGCCATGTAGTTGGCTCTATGGAAGTAGCTGAAAAGAACCTGTAAAATGCAAGTGTAACTGCAAAAGGACTTCCAGCAACACTACTTGGACCTGTAAAGAACCTGTAGCTCGTGGATGGGCTCCTANAACATGATAAAAAGGGATCAAGATATATCATCTAGCTATTAACAGATAGTCAGCTCGTGGATGGGCTCCTACATAACACAAGTGCCGCGCAAGTGACTTGGATGCTGACAAGGGCCAAATCTTCCAGTTTGGTGTAAAAGTACCTGAGAAGCTTCCAAGGGAAAATTTGGAAAGTTATACAAGAAAAATGTGCAAATTTACCCCAATTGTACACACCCATGTCATAGAACACATCATAGCATAGAATTGAATTGTAGAGAGAAGTAGAGAGAGATAGAGAGAGTACACTTTCCTTCTTCTTCTTCTTCAATTTCATTAGGCAATACACCATTATTGTAGATTTTAAAAGCTTAATTTGTTATTCAATATAATGATTGTTGATGATTTACCCATGGGTATAATTTCATCTTCTCCATTTATGAGTAGCTAAATTATTAGCCAGGGGTGTGTGCTTGATAGGTGTTTAAACTTGGTTGGGTGTTGATGATTAGTTCATAAATTTAATTTATAAGTATGGATCTATTTTTTTTAGATTTAATTGAAAAATTAATGGTTGCAAACGTTGATTTAACTTCATTATTTTTCTTTTGCGTGAGAAAGAAGAGTGATATTTGGGTGAGGAATCAATAATGAAGATTAGGAGTGTAAGTGTGTGGGCTTGAGCTAGAGATAGTCCAAACCCATATCTCCACTTCATTGAATGGTTGAGGCTAGAGATAGCTCAACCCTTCCTCAAGCTTTTTGGTTGATTTGTGTTGTGACTTTAGGGTTTGAGAAAACCCAAATAAAAAACACCCTTGTGGTTGAGAAATAAGAGGGTTTAATGTTATCTATTGCTATCCACGCTAAGAACTGAGTTTAAGACAATTCTATCAACTCTCATTTGTGGTGAGGGTACATGGTTTGTGTTGCATTCTGCCAATTTTCTGTGTGAATAGCATTGGTGATAGCTCGATTCTCTGCTAATAGTTAGATGCCATATCTCAACCCCTATATGTCATAGGTTGTAGTTACATGTGTACACAGTTGACTTGGGTTGAATGAAAAAGGGGTCAATATCTGTTAATGGTTCATGATGCAAATTTTGTTGTGTTGGCTGTAGGTATTCTAAGTTTACTTTTTAGTTAAGCGTCGTTTTTTGTTTTATTTTCTTTGCCTGAGGACATGAAAGAATCTTAAGTGGAGGGTGTTGATGTGTTGTGGGATTACAGCACTTTCGACACTTAAAACTGAGGAAATAAGCATGGACTTAGGTGTGTTTATATGGATATGATGCACTTTTACTTTTTTTTCAGGGAAGATAGATGTTGGAGTTGAAATATGCAAAATAACGACAAAATGCAGAAAAAGGGCTAAGTACGGACCTCAGTATGAGCCATACCATCCTGGTACAAGTCGTACTGAGAGTTGTAGAAAAATCCAGCACATTTATTTGAGGTAAAGGCAAAGTGTGACTTATAGTATGAGTCGTACCAAAACAATTGTAGAAAATTTCAGAAGATGTTGCATAGGACAAGTCTCCAAATACGGGTAATAACCATGGATCATAATATCTACCTAAGACCCGTACCAAGGAGCCGTGGTAAAGTTCAGAAGAATTGAAGAATGGCAGATCTCAATGTATGACTGGAAGTTACGAGTCGTAGGACCCAGATACGAGGTGTACTAATACACCTGTGAAAATATTCAAAGGATGCCAGACCTCTCAGGTTCAAATGACGACAAGACAGTATGACTCGTAGATTCATGGTACGAGTCGTACCAGCTTCCAACACTTAGCAAATATAGAAGTTTCCAAGCATTGTACGAGTGAACAGTCGTGGTGGGGAGAGGTCTCCTAAACCGCAACTTCTTGAATAATAACGATGACGTAAGGTTTATGCTAGCAGCCAAATTGTAATGTGCTCTAGCAATAACCTGCTTCCTACTAGTAATTTCAATGGTGAAGCTACCCAGATCTTTAAACTTTGTGGGTATCTTATTTTGTATTTTGTATATGCACTCTTCAATAAGTGATATCATTGCATACTTAGTGAACCTTCTTTTGTTCTACACGATATCTTTGATATTCTTATCATACTTCAGAATTTCATATGACATTTCTACCAAGGGAACATTCACATTCACCTGCTTAAGAAAATCGAGAAATTTTTTGTATGTGGCTTCTACCTTATTCTTGATCAATTTTTGAGAAAATGGCGATGGTGTCTTAGTAGCCAAACATGTGCCCTATTTCGCTGATCTTTGAGTTGGCTGCTCCAGCTCCATCGTAACCCTTGACGTCTCAGCATTCATGCTCGATAGTTAACTCCTCTAATTTTTTTAATGTTTCTTGGAGTTGTAGTATTTACCTAGTCCATTAGATTTGGTCAATATCACTTGGAAATGCTCTATTTAGCCTCGTGTTTTGCACATGAGAAATCTACCCCATCTCTCTCTAAATTGCGAACTGCAAGATCACAATTTTGATTGTCCTCCATCAATGTATCCATGTAAACTATCATTTTTTGCTGATTAGCCATCAAATTCATCATCATATTTTCAACACTACTAGATAGTGTCGCTCCTTGCATAAAATGATATTTCTGTTGTTGACCCTATGGATATGATGATTTACATGGCAGGATTTGGGGATATAAATGAAGGAGGATTTTTGTTCTTAGACTTTGTGAAAGCTTTCGAGTTAGTCATGTCTAATTCGAGCTTCCAAAAGAGGGAGGATTACTTAATGACCTATGACTCATATAGATTACCTACTATTTTGAAAGTGTGCTAGAAGTTATCCAAGGATAGCAAGGTTATACAGAGAGAGAATCTTACAACCCAACATAAGCTCATGGATATGGATTTAGATATCAACAGGAAGAGGGAGAAGAGGATTTCATTTGACCAATCAAAGATTAAGATAGGGAAACCTGACTGAGGCCAACGCCTAGAAGAATGGAGAAGTTTATGGCTATGGGGACTTGGGAGAGTAGTAGAGACGCAGATAGTATATGGGCTTGGATAGCTAACTGTATAAGGGAAGCAACTAGATAGGTTTTAGGGGTCTCGAGGGGTATCACAGGTGGGCACTAAGGGGACTAGTGGTGGAAGGGAAAGGTCCAAAAGAAAATTGGAAGCCAAAAAGGCTGCTTACATGGTGTTAGTTGAAATCTTAGATGGGGAGGATAATAGGAGGAACATGGAGAGGTATAAGATGGAGAAAAAAGAAGTGAAGCTTGTAGCCACAATGGATAAAACAATTGCTTTTAACCATTTATATGATGATCTTGAAGGCAAGGGTGGGGATAGAAAGTTATATAGGCTTTCCAAGGTGAGAGAAGAGGACCCATGAGCTGGACCAAATGAAGTGTATCAAGGATGAGAATGGAAAAGTTTTAGTAGAAGAAAAAAACGCATTAGAGGGAGATGGCAGACATATTTTCACAAGCTCTTGAAATACCATGATGGGGGACTTAGAGAACTTTAAGAGTTATAGAGATTTTGTGTACTGTAGGTGCATACTAGTTGTGAAGGTTAAAAAGGATATCCATAAGATGACAATGGGAAGAGTGACTGGTCCAAATAAGATACCGATGGAGTTTGGGAAGAACGCAACTAAGGCAAGTATGGAGTGGTTGACTGGATTCTTTAATGTCATTTTTCAATTGGATAAAATGCCAGAAGAATGGTAGTAGAGTACAATGGTACCATTGTACAAGAACAAGGGTGATATTCAACATTGCAATAACTATAGGGGTATCAAGATACTAAGCCATACTATGAAAGTTAGAGAGTGGGTGGTCAAAATGAGGCTAAGGAAGGATGTGTCTATCTAAAAATCAATTTGGATTCATGTCGAGAGGGTCAACTACAGAAGTCATCCATCTTGTAAGGAGATTATTGAAACAATATAGGGACAAGAAGAGAGACTTATACATGGTGTTCATCAACCTAGGAGGTGTATGACAAATTCCTAAGGAGGTCTTCTAGAGATATTTAGAGGCTATAAGTGTACTAGTGGCTTAAATTAGGGAAATTAAGGATATACACAATGGATCCAAAAACCTAGTTAGGACAGTAGGAGGTGACTCATAACACTTTCTGGTCATGATGGGGTTGCATCATGGATTAGTCCTTAGCCCATTCTTATTTGCCTTAGTAATGGATGAGTTCACACGGCATATTCAAGAAGAGGGGCCCTGGTGTGTTATTTACAGATTTTACAGTGTTGGTAAACGAGATGCACAGTGGAGTTATAATAGGTTTGAAGTTTGGAGACAGGCCCTAGAGTCTAAAGATTTCAGGTTAAGAAATACTAAGACAGGATGGATGGAGTGCAAGTTCAGTGATATAACACATAATATGGAGGTAGATGTGAAGATCACTACACAAGTCATACTCAAGAGAGGAAGTTTCAAGTATCTCGTTTCCATATTTCAAAGAGATGGGGAGATTGATGATGATGACGCACACCATATTAGAACGGGGTGGGTGAAATGGAGGCTCACATCTAGGGTAATATACGATAAGAATGTATCGCCAAGACTCAAAGGTAAGTTCTACAGATTGGTGGTTAGACCAGCATTGTTGTACAAAATAGAGTGTTGGCTAGTTAAGAACACCCATGTCTAGAAGATGAACATAGTGAAGATGAGGATGCTCAGATGGATGTGGGCATACTAGAAGAGATATGATTAGGAATAAAGTTATATGGGTCAAAGTGAGAGTGGACTCTACGAAATACAAGATGAGAGAAGCAGGGTTGATATGGTTCAGGTATGTGAAGAGGAGGTGCGTTAATGCACCAGTTAGGAGGTGTGAGAGGCTAGTTGTAGTAGGAATTAGAAGAGGTAGAGGTAGGCTGAAAAATAATTGGTGGAAGGTGATTAGACAGGACATGACACAACTTCAGCTTACTGAGGACATAACCCTAAATAGGAAGGTATGGAGGTCGAGGATTAGAATAGAAAGTTAGTAAGTTTGAGTATAGTTGCCCTTTAGGTGGGAGAGATAGGGGTTTTCCCCATATCCTTTTCCCTTTATAGTAGTAGTATTTAGTAATTACATAGTTGCTTATCCTTCTATGTGTTTCTATTATTTTTTGTTTTATTTTGCCTTTGTATCTTGATACATGTTCTTCTATATGTTTCTACTATCTGTTCTTTTCTTTTAAATAACTTTCCTTTTGAGTTGAGGGTCTATCAGAAATAACCTCTCTACTCGACAATGATAGGGTAAGTAAGGTCTGCGTACATCCTACCTTCCCCATACCCCACTTGTGAAATTACACTAGGTATGTTATCATTGTTGTTGTTGTTGTTGTTATTATTGTTCAATTCCACAGATAGAGTGAAACCATAAAAACTCGGGGAAATCATCATTGAAGAAATAGTCAATTTCAGGTTATTATGTTCAAAATCATGTAAAGACAATTAATGTCGAAATCAAGTCAATCGGATTATTTTCATGCCAAATACCAAAAGGTGGAAACCAAAACAGTAAAGTTCATGTCAACTCATAGGCATAGTGTAAATAGAAGTTTCATGTCAACTCATAGGCGTAATCCAGATTTTCATGCCACTCATGGGCGTAAATCCAAACTATCATGCCACTCATGAGCATAATACAAACTTGAGATGTCACATCGGGATCCCATTCCTCGAAAGTGATACACCTGGGTGTTCACCCTCGAAGATCCGCTAGACTAGCATAGCTACCCTTATATGCTCCAAACACAAAGAATTTACACGCATGGAATATTAATCGAAAAATCGTAAGTTATGGTGTAGTATCCAAAATCATTCAAATTCATCATCCCATAATTAGGATAAACCAAAAATCATTATTTAATGGATAAATCATGTTTAAATTCATTAAATCATGTTTTAATTTATTGGCTCATTCATGGAGCAAAAGCATATTTTTAAAGATCAACACATTAAAAATAATCACTATGTAAATCAAGTTCAACAATCCCGTTCATAGCGTAAAATACGTTCATGCATATATATAATAGTATGAATCAAAATATAAAGGCTCAATGCAAGTTTATCCCGCATGCGTATCCCATTCAAACCTTGTAATTACAAGCATGTTCGAAAAGAGACATATCTTAAATTCCGCTAGAAATTTCCTAAACTTGTTCTAGGATATTCAACGATAGCTCTATATTTAGTTACGATGACAAAGAATCAAACTTTGATCGAATTTCATGAATTTTCACCTTTATGAAATTCTAGGGTTATAGGACAAGGTTCATGCTCTAAAGATTTTGAGAATCACCCAATGATTATGATGTCTTTCAATAGGATACACAAACTCTAATTATCCCTCTAATAGTTATACTTAAGCAGGGACTACCTCTTGACAAATCTCAAAAAAATCTGTTTTCAATGGTCTCGAATCGAATTCCTTGAATTTATGGTATAGAATGATGATTTGCATATTAGTTTGTGTTAAATTAGAGTTATAATCACCGGGAATGAGTAGAGACTCGCCTTAGATAAGTTATAGATGCCCTAGGATGTTTTCTCTCTCAAAAAGACATAAAAAATAAAGTCGAACAAAAATTACGAACTAAAGTTGTATTTATAGGTAACTGACTAAATTTTCTTGGAATGAGATGACTGATACACCGCATCAACTATTGAATGTGACAAGCATGCATTGCATCTTTCCTCGCATTGCATTTAAATGTAGTTGAGCTTGCACTGCATCACACCTCGCATCGAACATTTAGCCAAGATTCTAATTTGCTCTTGCAAATGCATGCAATTCACTAGCCAATGCATCCAAATTGGATGTGATGAGATATGTGTCACATCGAACTTGGCATCCAACACTTGAAATAAATTCTCATTTGAAATGGGACCTTGTGCGAGCTCATTGAAAATATTGGTACGTAGCATAGCTCCCAACTCAAATATGAACATAACTTTAATGTTTGATCTAACCACAAGCACTTAATGATTTTAATTCTAATTTAAATTTACAGAGTGTTACATGTTCCATCCTATTAATGAACTATTGATAGTCCATTGATACATTTATATCATAAGACTACAGTGATAAATCGAGATGGTTGAAGTATTCCCTTTCCCCTTTGTATCCCAAGGAAATCTTTTCTATTGTTCCAAACTTTCCAAGTGTATCTCAGACATTTAACACATATTACGTGATTGTCTTGCTAACTGTACCACTTCAAATTAAAATTCTTGTCCTTCATTATCCTTTAAGGTAGGGAGGCGATCGCTAAATTTTCAAGCAACTAAGTGTGAAAACATAGCTATTGTAGTTCAATATAACATCATTCTCAATTATAGGGACATTATCAGACAAAATATCATGAATCACCACATCACTCAACTAGTCCCCAAGCATAAGCTACAATCAGTACCTAGCGTATCCTCGAGACTAACCTACCCTCACATCACAAAAAATATCTCACACCTCATCCATGATATCACCTAAAGTCGTTGGTTCTCGAATTGAGTAACGTTCTCGTCTTAGTTTAGGAAAGACAATAAAGAGTGTGAGAATTTATACATCCAAGTTCTATACCATGAGGAATGAATTAAAAAAGGAGACACTTTCCCAAATTCCACTGGCCTCCCGCTTATAGATATGGAGCTCTACATATTCATAAATAAGACTCTACTAAGACATTGCTCCTTGACTCACAGGACTCTAAAGCTTAAGTTCTGATACAAGATTTGTCATGACCCAAAATCATCGACCATGATTGGCACTAGAAGAGCCACTACCCCAGGGGTACCAGACCATTAACCAAGAAAGGAATGGACAAGTTCAAGTCATCTATTACACAAATAGAAAATATCATCAAGAGGTTAAAGGAAGAAAATAACATAAGTTTCAAAATGCACCTCGTACCCCATAACGCTATCAAAGAACATCTAAGAATATTTGAATACAATTGTGCGGTACATCCAAAAAATAAGAAACAAATAGAAAGGAATAAGATGATGGTTGCCACCATACTCAAGAGCAGTTGAATCACCTTAGCTGAAATCAGCAACTACCTAGAATCAGATAAAAGGGGAAGACCCATTGTGCTACTACAACTAGAAAATGAAAATACAATGATACAGTTATGTCTTGTTATGGGTTTGTCAACATAAAAAATAGGATAGTTATTTATCTATGAGCCATAAATTAGGAAGAATTATGAGCTAGACTAACAATATGAAGTTTTGATGATTAAAAAACATAACAAATATATGTAAGAACCAAATATTTAAACATGTAACAAATAAAGATTGGTAGTTCTTAAAAAACAACTATTGAAGAATCAGTTCCTTAATATATCTACTGTAAGATATACTTACAAGTGTACATTGTAAGAAATGAAGGTATCAAGTCCTTTACAATAGACTGAAAAAAGGTCGTTGATCAAGCAAAAATTAAATTCCGAGTGCATTAAAGGATTTTCTAAGGAATTAGGATTATGGATAATATTATGAAGCAAGGAACAAGAAATCAATATGAAAATATTGTCATATTTGCTCACATAGAAAGAATTTTTGAATTAGGATAATAAAGGAGGCACATGAGTGAAGGAAGAATCAAATCAAACTTATATTAGGTTATTGGATTCTTGAACTAATCCATGTCAAATTGGGAGAATAAGAAATGCCCATCGTACTCCTATATAAATTATCATATTGATGCTGCTGAAGAATACACAGACACAAGAAGAAGACAAAAGCTAATAAAGAGAGATCTTATTTAGAGTTTCTTCAGCTCAGAGATAGTTAATTGATAATAATAAAAGAACTTATTCCTATCAAGTTTTATCTATACAATTTTTGTTGTCTAGTTCGACTCTTCATGCGTTAATTTTAACTTTTACACTCCTATTGAATTATAATAGGTGCTTGTATTATAAGGACTTTTTTGAGTGGGTGGAGTCTTAAAAGAAGTAACAATAATTAGGGATAATTGTAGACGGTAAAGGTATTACGAGGTAGTCCCTTGGTTATAGAGTTGTACCTAAAATAATTTGTCAAATTTAGTGATAATTTGAGAAAAAAATTTCTGGTGGGGATGGGCCGTGATTTTTGACTCCTGGGAGCAAGGACTTTTTCATGTGAAAATTCTTGTATTAATTTATTATTTTGCATTTACTTATTACATAGTTACTAAAAACCTGATTTTTTACTACATAGATGGCAGCATAAAATAACATTGGTCAAATGAAAATGCTTATAAGTTAAAAAGAGTTGAGGAAGTGCAACTAATGACTTTTGTCAAATTTTGACTTGATTAATAAGCACTTTGAATATTTATTATTAGTGAAAATATCATAAATTACAGTTGAAAAGTAAAATGAATAAAATTGAACAAATAAAGATTCAGTCTGAGGGGCAGATATCTCGCGCTGAAAATCTCTCTCTCTCATATTCCTCATACTTCTCATCTTACCATCACAAGAAAGAAAATATCCTTTATATAGGTGTAGAATTTCTTCCGCAAGTAAATGTTCAAAAAAATGAATAGTAATTTAAAGTGTAATGAGATAATTAGTAGGATATAATGTGGAGAACATGTCATAGTGGTTACATGAGTTACAAGAATAATAATACCACTTTATACCCACTAATATATCATGTACTTAATATTTTAATTTTAATATTAAAATGCTCATAAACACCAGTATTTTCTCACCTATTTTAATATTAAAATAAGAGAGTTCACCAATTTAGCTGAAGGGGGACTTTTATGCATAACGAAGGTGTGCTCTACATTGAACCTTCACTTAGTAAAATAATAAATTTTACTCCAGGGTCAATAGAGGTCTCATACTTAACTATGACTTTTTAAGGGAAATAAAGTATCACTATTTACATATAATAATCAAGGTGTTGACATAAATTTTAATAGATAGCACATTACAATCTTGTGTTATCCCAAATTTCATGAATATTTTGAGAACAAGCCTAATTCTCATGCGAAGTAGACTATTTCCATATTTATGTAGGTAAAATCTATCAAGGGTACTCTTGTAACTCTAACACCTCACTCATACGAGATACATATTTTCATCACGAGTTCATGACACAACTTCCACAAATCATTATAGACTAAATGCATTCACATCACAGGGAGAAAATAAAATAAATATATAATAATGCATTTCATAACAAGTTATCATATTATTCATTTTTCTCATTGAACCTGGTTATCGGATCTCTTGTCTCCAGGTTGGGTATATGACTCATAAATTTATGGATTTTAATCTTATCCTCCTCGATGTGCTCCAGACTCTTTCTCTTGTTAAAGCCTTAGTGTATGAATTTTTAAGATTTTCATAAGATTTAACACAATAAATATTAATGGTATACCACTGGTCAATATGATCTCACAATATTGTAGCTTCTCCTTATGAGTCTGGTTTTATCGTTGTAACAACGATTTTATATTCTACCAATAATATTGGTGCTATCATAATGAAGTAAAATAGAAGGAATTGATTTTCAAAATAAGACATTTGAAATAATAAATTTCTCAACCAATTCTCTTCTTAATTTATTGAAGTGAAGCAATAAACTTAACCTCTATGGTAGAATTAACAATAATAATTTTTTTATAATTCTCAAATAGCACCAACTGTTTCCATCTGCATAAAAAAAATTTTAAAAAAGTCTTTAAGTTAGTAAGATATTTTTTATAAAACAAGTCATAATTTTTTGTAGCAAGTAAATAAAATGGTTTGTCTGTATCTGCTAAGTACTTTTACTGCATATATAATATTATCCCAAGTATAATCAATCGCATATCTCATGTTTTTTATTAGTCTAGAGTATTTCTTTTTATTTATCACATCATTTTCACACATTGGAATCAAAAAGAGTTTCAAGACACGCACAATCAATAAAATTATACCTCAGAATTTTTCAACATAATGTGACTGATCAAAAAAAATTATCACTTGTTTTATGATTTTTTATCATTTCAATAATGAAATTTATCTCACCCAAATATTTCATATTAAAATGGGTCAACATATTTTTTATAGTCATTTCTTTGATAACATGACCCATGTTAGAACAAACAACCATCATATCATATTCAAAAAATAACATG
>JACEIK010001074.1:94398-104861 GCA_018107945.1 Datura stramonium
CCCTAGGCACAAGCGCATTGAGTGCGCCAGCCACCGCTAGCCCCACGATTGCAGTAGAGGCAAGTGTGCCTTCACACCCGCCTCCACAGGATGACAGGAGCGCTTATAGCGCCACAGGTATGTCCCTCTCCTGGTTTTTCATTCTTTTACTGCTTTTGGGACAAAGCATGACTTTTGAAAGGGGTTATATCTATCTTTTGAGCTTTTAAATGTCTGAGGGTTTTTATTACCGTGTTTCTTTTCCCTCAAACATGCTATCTAGTAGAACCGGCATGTTTAGGATTTTTTTTTATTTTTGTTTAACTAGAAGTAAATTAGAAGTATTTAAAGCTAATAAATGCACATGTGTTTAATGTTTTGGAAATTGTTGAAAAACATGACCCTTTTTTTAAAAAAATTAGGTTCAGCTGTGAATGTCACTTGTAAAGATGACTATTGTGGATCTTTTTACAACATTTGATGGATTAGCATGTGTAATTATAGTATAGCTATTCATGAACCATATAGGTAGAATAAATGCAAACTTGTACCATGTGTGAATGAGGATTCTTACCTAGTTTAATACTGTGTAGAGGATCTAGAACTTGTCCGGTTGTTCTTTACATATGTTGTCGTATAGTTGGTTAGGAAAGGAACATAGGTCATTTTTTAGCTAGCCACTTTTAGCTTATATTGCCCTACCAAATAAAATCAATCCCTTGATCCCATGTTTGAGCCTAAAAATGACCTTTTCATTGATTAGCCCATTCACCTTTCCTAATTTATTTATAATGAACCTGTTTTGGCCCTGGTCCCTCCTTGGACATTGTGAACCTCAACTCAGAAAAAATGCCTAAGTTGAGGGTGACTATTGTAGGGGTGCATATATAAGGTGGGGAGAAAAATAGAAAAAGCTTGTTAATGAAAGGTTCGGTGTGGTGAAGAAAAAGAAATGAAAAAGAAAAAGAGAAATGCAAGAAACAAAGTTGAAAAAGAGGAAAAGAGAAAAAAGAAAAATGCAAGAAACAAAGTTGAAAAAGAGAAAAAGATAAAATTCACCACATCCACAAATGACAATTGAATAGACAAAAGGGAGGAAAAGGAGGGAAAAGGAAAAAGGGATAAAAAGTAAAAAGTGAATCCAAATTTTGTAGTGCCAAGGAGGATTAGTCACTGTTTTCATTATCTACCATACCCGACCCAAATCCTACATTACAAACAGATAAAAGTCCTATAGTGATCCTAGTTTGACTGTCTGAAAAACTAAAGTAGAGAAAATAAGGGCAAGCCCATGGTATCCGTTTTACAATATTTGAAACTTCTTTGTGAGAGTGAGGGTCTTACTTGTTAGTCCCAAGTTTCACATATATAAATATATGTGAGTATTGGGGACTTCATTTGTTGTGAGGGTACATGATTTGCATTGTATTTTGTCAGTTATCTATGTAAAATAGCATTAGTGATAGCTTAGTTCACTGTTAATAGTTAGATGCCATATCTAGATCCCTATGTGTCATGAGTTGTAGTTTTATGTATGCATAGGTGACTTGGTTTTGAATGAAAAAGAAGGTCAATATCTAATAATGGTCATGTGTGCAAATTTTGGTGTGTTGGCTATAGGTCTTCTACTTCACTTTCTAGTTAAGCGCCATGTTATAGTTTTGTTTTGTTTGCCTGAGGACATGCAAAAATTTTAAGTTAAGGGTGTTGATGTGCTATGGGTTTACAACACTTTCGACACTTAAAACTGAGGAAATATGCATGGTCTTAGGTGTGTTTATACAGATATGATACACTTTTGTTATGTATTCAGGGAAATCATGTGTTGGAGTTGAATTCAGTACAAGAACTAAAAAGAGTGCAGAAAATGGTGAAGTTGCAGGCCTCAGTACGGGTCATACCTTCCTGGTACGAGTTGTACTACGCATCTATGATAAGATCCAGAGGAATTGCACAAGGTGATGGTCAATTACGACTCTTGGTATGAGTGGTACCATCTTTGTACGAACCATACCAGAGAAAATATTAATTGACAGATCCCAGGGTACGAAAGGATACCACGAGTAGTAACATCAATGCACGAATCGTACCTAAGACTCGTGGAATTATTCAAAGGATGCTAGACTTCACAGTATTAGACCACGAAAAAAAGGTATGACTCATAACAACATTGTATGAGTCATACCAGCTCCCAGGACTTAGCCAGTATCAAAGTTGCTTAGCATTGTATGGATGGCAGGTACGACTAGTAGCTACAAGCTACGACCCGTAGGATCTTGCGGCAACAGTTATAGCAATTTTCCTGTTAATTTAGAAAAGATTTTGATTATTTGTATAAATACTTTTCTAGGTTATTTTTGTTAGGGACCTACTTTTTGATAGAGAACTGATACTTTTGAGATTCTTCTTGAGTTTTTCAATATTCTTGGAGATATTACTCGCTGTTCTTGAATTATTCGAAATTGAATTGTGCAATTACCAATTGAGTTTTATTTCAATCATCATTGTAAGTCTCTAATTATGATTTCTTTCATGAATGATAATTCGTTTCTTATAAACATGAGAGGCTAAAACCTCCACAACTAGGGTTGTGGGAATCATGGTGGAATAACTAACTAGGGATTGCACATAGTGTTTCGAAATCAATACTTATGTGTGTATTGTTTTCTCTTCATCTTTAAATATTTCTTAACGGAGTGCAACATTAGGACTTGCCCAAATTCTCTACTTTCTTGAACTTAGAGAGGTAGAGATTAAGAAAAGAGAAGAACAACAAAGCCTTAAACTTTATAATTCATTGAATAACTTGAGCTGCGATCGAAGAATAGTTAATTTGGAACAAATTGATAATGTATTAAAGTAAAAACACTCAAGAGACCTAATTCGATAATTGAGTATAGTCATCCAATAGGAACGAATCAGTCATTTGGATGAACCTATGGTATCAGTTCTACAGGCTAAGTATTGAGATAGCTCACTAGTGTATTCACCCGAAGTTGTTATGAATCCATGGGGATGACTTCTCTAGTTAATTGCATAAACTTGACAACAACATCAATTTACAATACTATTACTTGATTACTTCTTTAAAACCCCCCTTTAGTAAATAACTGTACTGAAAGCATAAATACTAGCTTTATTCTACATGCTGACCATATTCCCTGTGGGATCGACCCCAACCTAGTTGGGTTCTTTATTGACAACGTTTACATCACACTTTTACTGGGATGTGATTTAAGCGTTATCAAGGCTTCATCTTGGTAAACTTCCATAATAGGTCATGTTCCTCCCCAGTCATTACCGGCGCAACTACCGGCCTCAAAAACATCATGGCCTCCGACATATCAACAATACGAGAAGCCATAACAGCTACATGTACGCACATGCCAGAGGATCTTATTTATGCTCTTTCAGTCATGACCTACAGGGGGCTCTAGAAATCCATGTACTGTATTGGCGTGGTGTCTGCTCCCACTCATATGCTCGTCCAGATGCTCCCCTCAGACACGAGCCACTCAGTCAATCTTGCTCGCCCGGATGCTCTCCTAGGGTATGAGCTACTCATCTCAGGATATTCATATTATCCACATTCAATCTCATAGTAAATATACTGTCAATAAGTCTGTTGTTATGACTTTTAGGTTATCTCATGTTATCTCGCTTAGCTTGATTATCTAACAACTCATCATTCAGTTTTATGACTATATGAAAGAACACATATAAAATCTCAAACATCAATTATACATATCATCGAGAATAACATCATATCAAATTCACTTCAGAGATTGAATTAAAAAAGGAAATTATCACAACAACTAATGTCCGAGGACCAGTCCAACATATTATTATTCCACATACATACATGTCATTATATAGAGTCTAACTCCTTCTAAACCATAACCTACCTCAATTTGGAGGATTCGAATGCCAATCACTCTACTAAATCCTTGCCTTTCCTCAACGCTTCTGAACGCTCAAAGTCTAATAACACGAGATTTAAAAAAATTCAATAATCTATTACCAACACAAGGGTTTTGGGAATTCAAACCCAACCCGTTTTACCCATGGCTCAATTCTTAACCTTTACTCCCTCAAACCCTCTTTAAGGCAACTTTAAGGGTAAATTCTTAATTTCACCTAGTTCTAGATCTAAATTTCCACATGAACCACGTTCTATAAGAACTACGCATTAGGAAGTGATCATTATACCCTTTTTAAACTTAGAATCAACAGGCATTAGTTTTCCCATGATTCAGCCCTAGTTCTACCAACCTAGGGCTCTCTTGCTAAAAAAATCACCACTAGGGGTCCACCCCCCTTGATTCCTAGGTATTAAGTAATCAACCATAGATGGAGTAAATCGAGTCTCTTACTTTGAGAAGGGAAATTGAACTGCTCTAGGGAAAATCGCCTCTAGCTCTTGGGAGTTCGTGCTTTGGAAATAATGGGGAATAACCCCTGAAGTCCCACTTAAAATCCACTTTTTGATTTACGTCGTCCACTGCAGCGGTCACTTTTTCATTGCAGCGGACCCACTAGGGCGGTCCGAAAACCGCTACGGCAGATCCAATGGTTATTTTTTAGGTCCATTATAGCGGGACTCTGATCATCACAACGGTCCCGCTGCAGCAGAAATCCCACCACTATAGTGTTCCCTCGTAACCAGTAGCTCCCATTCTTGCTCTCAACCCACTCCCCAGCATCAAAATTTTCACTCTCTCATAATAACACCTTTCTATTCACCTCCTAGGCCAGTTAGGGTTGTTTTAAACTTATTCCCCTCATAATGACGTACGGGTCATTACACCATGTTGATAGATTTGATCTTTCTTCAGTTTCAGCTCAGTCTTGGTGAATCCTCATCATTCGAGGATGACAGTTTTGATTCATGCCTTTTGTCATTTTAGTTACAAACTTAGTAGAGCTAATTGGGGGCTTGTCCCTTCAACTCATCTTATGATTAGAGGCTTTTCAGACTATGATGTATAGATATTCAGCAGATTGACTTGTTGTCCTAGTTTATACATTTTATGATATCTCAGACTTTCGATTATGATATGTCTTCTGATTTACTTCCGCTTAGTTGTACGTTTATGCTTATGTTATTCATATACCATGTGTTATCTTGAAGCGATTCATGGTTCTAGGTCTCGTATACGTCCGGGGTCTATGCTCAGGTCATGATAAATCCTCTCAGCGGTTTCACATCCTATTTTGAACTGGTTCAAAATAGTTCATAACTTATGACTGTGTTCCTCTGATTTGTAAGTGTTCAGAGTCGCCACTTTATTTTTAAAAATAATTAGGGCGCCCACTTTTATGAAATATCTACTCTATTTTAATATGCGAAACCTACGAGATTCTAGGTAAGGAATTTATTTACTTCGAGGGGAAGGTGTTAAGCACCCCTTAGAGTCCTTAAACTTAGTTTAAGTATACTAAAGGAGATTATTCTACTTAATTTTTTTAAACCTATTTTAAATAAAATAATAAAGTAAACTGAAAATGGTGACAAAATAATCTATTGAAAAAGTGTATGTATGGTATACAAAAAGTATACATGGTATATAAAGTAATGGATACAGGATGTAAGAAAGTATGCACGTGGTATACATAGTGTATGTGTAACACAACCTATAAAGTATATGGAGTAATATGAGTTATATGATATATAATATGCAACATATTTAAATTCAAAGTAGAACAAAATTGTGTATATAAGGCAGCATAAAACATGGTAAAATATCTAGTATGTATACGGCGTATATAGTGAGGAACTTAAAATATATTTGTATATTGTGAACTGTAAAAAAGATACAATAATATATATAGGATACACCTCATTAAATTTTTCTCTTTAAATGGCTGAAGCGGGTCTGCGACTTTGGACCAAACTCTTGATATATGTCATCTCGTTTGAGGAAGACTATCTTGATATTTTGACTTTTTATTCATAAAGATGAGAGTAGCACCTACTTTTTACAATTAGAGTTGGTACCTATGTGATCAAACCTTTAAAAAAATTGAAGAAAAACACTAACACATAATATGATAAAGTGCTAGATAATGATAATATCATAAATACAACAGTAAAGGGAAATGACAAAAATATTGAAACACAAGGAATAGACTCCTATTTGGGGCTGACTACTGCTCGAGCCATATCTTTTGTGAGATTTTTGAAGGAGGCAATGCAACTTTTTCCCTTAGGTCTCCATGGGCTCTCATTGTTTAATTGTACCTTAAAGCGATAAATTTTTTTCTTTCAAAAACGCAGTAGTAGTTCAGCCAAAAATGACAATAATAATGACCTTAAATCTGCTAAAGAAAGCAAGGAAAATTTGGCCAAAATGCAGCAACTATTTTCAGCAAGAGGAAACAACCAAACAAAGCTCAGTTCGTCCCAAATAGGGTAATAAGGCAGTAACCAGACTTCTTAAAGCCAAAATATTACTAAAATTGTAGCAACTATTTCATTGAGGCATCTCAAAGGGTATTTAGTGTTTCGAGTCTCCCCAGGTCGTGCAAATAAATAAAAAAGGAAAGAATGAGTATCCGGAAGCTAGATACTTTATCAAAAGCTACAATTATTTGAACAAAAGGCATTTCAAACTATTCAGGAATTTATCACAACTCTGCCAAGCTAAAAATGGATTAATATATCAACAAAGGATCAAGATTCAAATCTTTAGTGGAGGTGAACAAAAAGAAATAATTTTATGATACAATCAAAATATCCAAAAATTACAAGTTCTTAGAAACATAAGTATTAATACTTAAAGTTAAAATCTGAAACTAGATTTAATTGAAACCTTTATACCTAACTTATATACCGCCATGATAAAGGGACAAAGTCTACACATAATCTTTCAAGAGTGGAATTTAACTACAAATGGGAGAAGTAAACAGAATCAAATAACTTACACATTCATTTTTTTTGAATAAGTGATTTTCCCTTAAGCAACATGGCTCATGTCAGCCTTATATATACTAATTTTTTTAAAGCAAAATAGATTTCAACTTCTCGACGCAGAAACTAGAAGATCAACGAGGTTATTCACATGTTCGATAAGCTATTGAATCAATAGTCTATTGATTGTTGCATCATACTACATTCTGTATAGTTGCTTATTCTAATTAGTTGTGTCTAAGGTTATGGTTGTTGTTAGATACATGAGACGCTAGTGGTTGGGGTGGTCTTCATTATTGTGAGACCTTGAATGGGAGTAGGTAAAGTGGTATCATATTGACATTGATGGTGTGCGGGTGGTGACTAGAGTGTTTGTATTGATTTGGTTTCTAGTTTTATTGATTGTTTGTATTTGTCAGGCTTATTGGACCAGATAGATTATTGTTTGATATTTGATTCCTGTTTTTGATTTCATCTTGTATACTTGATATCTACTCTATTTTACTATTGCCTTACATACCCGGTATATTTTCTTACTGACGCCCCGAGCTTGAGGGCTCTACATACATGGTTGCAGATGTTAATCACCAGCAGAGCGAGATCTTTGTAGCTAAGCGTGAGTCCTAGTTGTTGGTAAGCTCCAACTTGTTCGGAGTTACCAGTTGTTTTTCTTTTGGAACATATGTATATTTGAATAGGTCGGGGCCCTATCCTGATCGTATATCACCTTATTGTACTCTTAGAGGCTCGTAGACTTATGTTGTGGTTGTAGAACTATTATAGGCCTGGTTGGCCATATTGTATAATTGTTGTTATATAAGTGTGGCCTTATCGGGCCATTGTATATAAGTATTGGTTCGAGGGCCAGCTTTCACTATAAACTCTGATGTTAGTTGTTGTCTTTATTTTTGTTGTTATATAGTGTTGTGATGTCGAGCCTCATCAGCTCGGGCTTATTGGTTGGTCAATTAGTTGCAGGGTTCACTCGGTTAAGTGAGGCATCGAATACTAATCGTGCCTCTTCGGGTTAGGGACTTGACAAACTTGGCATCAGAGCAGGTCGTGTCCTAGGGATTCTATGAATCATGTTTAGTAGAGTCTTATTTATATGTGTGTTGCGGAGTGTACTTATAAGAAATAGGTCACAGGACATCTAGAATTGTTATTCTTCTTTCTGGATTGAAATCGTGTAGTAAGTATGATGTCATAAGAGTCAGATCTAGACTTATGTTTGCTAACTTTGCAGGGGATGTTTATGACCCAAAGGACTATAGCCGGTAAGTAGCTAGATGTGGAAACATGTATGATCCTTTATCTTATTACTTGTTGGTTTCATGTTTGTACCTTGGTAGGTCTAAGGTTGCTTTGTTTAGGGTCATTGTGTTGTAGACCCATAGGTTCCGATTGCAAATGTGAATATTATTTTGGTGTGTGAACTCTTAGAACTTATTCGTGTATATTGTTATCATTCGAGGACGAATGCTCTTAAGGGGGAAGATGTAATACCCCGTATAATTTAAGCAATAAACTCATAACTTTGAGGTAGGACTAAGATTGCTTAATATGCTAAGAATTAGGGTGGGTGTTCGATTTTTCAGTTCAGTTTTTCAATTTTCGGTTATAAAAATAGGCGTACCAAACACCGAACCAAATTAGTTCAGTTTGGTTCGGATTTTTCAAATTCAGTTCGGTTCGGTTCGATTTTTCTAATTCAATTTTTGATGTTTGGGTATAATTAATGGGCTTTTTCTACTTGTAAAATAGACTACTTATTAAATAAAAAATGGACTATTTTATATTTTTTTAATTATTATAACTCATGCTTTTATTAATATTAATTATATCAATTATTTTTAACTATTGTGAAATGTGAAACTTTTAACTTATCAATTTAAGTTATTTAGGCTTTAGCACTACTACCTTCACAGCTTCACTAGTGCACTACATCACTACTGCCTCCACTATGTGAAATGTGAATGGTGAATCATGCTTTAAGTGACATTTAACATTCATTTGTTTCTGACTTTCTATTTTTCTTTCACATGTACTACTTTGCAGTAGACTGCTTCAGCAGTCGATCAGCACTGCTTCAGCTTTGTCGAGAAGACAATTRTAGTCTCTGGGAATTAGGATTTAGGGATGGATCATGGGCTAGGGCTACAGTGCGCTCAGCGCTGTAAACATTAGAGTCTGGGTCATGGCCCGTGGCCTATGCGAATGGGATATATAATATATATCTAATAATATAAGTTAGGTTAATTAATATAATTTCATTTTAACCGAAAAACCAAAAAACCGGGATATCAAAACCGAAAATCAAATTTTTAGAGAAAAAAAATCGTAACTGAATCAAAAAATCGAATTAATTCGATTCGGTTGGGGGTTTCAGTTTTTCGGTATTTATGCCCACCCCTACTAAGAAGGATGTTTTATAAGGTACTTGAATCATTCTTATATCCGTATGTTAAAATTTAAAGTCAAGCAAGTTGCAATAAATATGTTGGCAAAAGTTATCACAAATTACTTTCTTAAATTCTCTGAAATTTAGGTCAACTATCTTAAAACTATTATCCCGATCTATAAGGAGTTAGGACATCTACTACCTCTTAAATTGAAGGTCTATGATTCTAGTTTCCAATACATCAAACCGTTCGCCAATATGACTTTGGAATAGAGATATTTACATTTTCGCGAGACTGCACAAGCAGGCACATCAAAGCAGGGCCTAGGTTGGTGGAGGACTATATAAAATCCCCTTGGTTGGTCTAGTCATACCCTTATCATATTTTCTAGATCCTAAATGGTGTAAACCCTCTCCCCCTTTGTTTTCATTGAGTTCTTGATGGTTTTTTAAGTTAATTTGATGATTCAAGTCCCTTTCGAGCCTAGATTGTTGTAGCTATTGTGTGGCTCTTATTTTCATCATGTTGTTGTGATTTTGATGATTGTTTTATGGAATATGGCTGCGTAAGCACTCTTCTACCTTCATTTCTATATTATTATCATAGATATGGATCCATAAGTATTGTTAGATCTTTGTGTTGAAGTTTCTAAAATTGAATCCTTAGAAATCTTGTCGTATACGTGTTGTACTTATTTCTATTATCAATTTTGTTATGGCTTTGTGTTGGTTGGTTGAAGTATTGTTTATAGAAGTTTCGTGGTGTCTTGTGGCGTGAAGTTTTGCCTTGAATTTTGGTCGTCGAATTTGAGGTATGTTAAGATCATTCTTTCCTTTTCTTGACATATTTTCCATTAAATTTCGTATCATCTGTATATCATGCTTATTGGTTGTTTCGTAGCCTTTGAATCATGTTATTATTTTCTCTTACTGGGCTTTTAATTTGTGGTGCTAATGGGGGTTGAGAATATAGTCAGGTTCTGAGTGTCATCATGGGTGTTTTGTGATATGACGGTTACATGAAGTTGGAATTGTGTTATGAATTTAAGTTAGTGGCTTTGTTATGTCAATTTGTGGGCTATTTTGGTGCTATAATTACGGGTGAGCATGATATGGTATATACCGAATACCATACTGATACTGAAATATTTTATACCATAGTTTTGACATTAT
>JACEIK010001074.1:125483-141639 GCA_018107945.1 Datura stramonium
TTTGAATGCCTTGGCAGCACAGTTAGCTTCGTTTCAACATCAAATGATGACTCAGTTCAATAAACTGAGTATGCACCAACACCAGGGCCAGGTTAATGCAATTCTGCAAGCTCCTAACTGGTGTGAAATTTGTGGTAATAATGGGCACAATGCAGAATCTTGTGGAGCCAATCCGGAATCAGTCAATTTTGTTTGGAATGTGCAAAGGAATCAGAATTTCGGAAACAATTCCAACAGAAATTGGTAGGGCCACCCGAATTTTTCTTGGGGTGGAAACCAAAAGCAGAATTTTATGCAACCTCAACAACATCCGTATCAGCAGAATAGGCAGATTGATGAGCATAGTAGCAGCCGCATTGAGGAAACACTGCAGAAAATTATGGAGACCCAGAATCAGCTAGCAGAAAATCAGGCGAGGATGGCAACAGACTTAATGAATCAATAGTAGCCACCCGCAATCTTGAAAACAAGTGGGTCAAATAGCAGCTGCTCAAAATATGAGGCGCAAGAGATTACCAAGCGTAGATCCTAACGGCAGATCAATGCCATCAGTCTTAGAAGCGAAAGGCAGTTAGCTGATGCAGTGCCTAAAGAGTTGAGAAAGGAGGTCGGCCAGGTTGGTAAGGCAGGACCATCTACGATATCGGAGAACATCGGAATGCTGGGCAACAAAATGCTCCAGCCTTCATTGCAGCCAGCACAAAGACCACCCTGCCCTTCCCTCAGAGGATTCCAAAGAGCAAGGAGGAGGAACGTTTCAAAAAGTTCTTTGAGAGCTTCAAAGAACTTCACATAAATTTGCCTCTTATTGATGTCTTGCAGGGAATGCCCAAGTATGCTAAATACTTGAAGGACGTGATGGAAAACAAAGTTAGATTGGTGGACGTCGGTGTAGCCTTGTTGAGGTGCAGTCACAGGGTATTGAAGCAGATGCCAAGCTCAAAGACCCCGGGAGTTTTACCCTCATACAAATTAGTAAAGCTGAGGTGCTACGAGCTTTGGGTGACTTAGGGGCAGCAGTTAATCTAATGCCGCTATCCTTATTCAACACCTTGGGGTTGGGAAAACCGAGGCCGACAAGGTTGATGCTGCAGCTGGCTGACAAGTCGTGGGTGACACCTGATGGAATAATAGAGGACCTTCTCATCAAAGTAGGTAAATTTATTATACCTGCTGATTTTATTGTTTAGATTTTCAGGTTGAT
Source organism: Datura stramonium (assembly GCA_018107945.1). NCBI lineage: Eukaryota > Viridiplantae > Streptophyta > Magnoliopsida > Solanales > Solanaceae > Datura > Datura stramonium. The sequence goes on from JACEIK010001074.1 coordinate 126,688, forward strand.
GACCAGGTACCCCTAATCTTGGGACGGCCATTCATGGCCACCGGAGGAGCTGTGATCGACTTGAAAGAAGGGACCCTGAAAATGAGGGTCGAGGATGAAGAAGAAACCTTCCGTGTCTACCAAGAAATCGCCCATCCGCACACTACGAAACCTTTGTCAAGTTAGTGTGTTGGCAGAGGATGAGTGTGGGGTGGAGGATTCCACAGGTGCAAGGCCAAAGGCAATGTCAAGTGTTCAGCCCGAGTCTGATAAAGGACTTCAATTAGAGAAGAAGTTGGAGAAAGGAGGAGCAGTGGAGGCTGTTCACTCTAAACAACAAAAAGAAAAGGAGATAGTTCTCGAAAGAGAACCCAGGTATGGAGATGGCCTGAAAAAGGGCAGTCCACGTCGTGCCTGACCGTAAAATGAAACGCTGCTTGGGAGGCAACCCAGGGTACCTCAGGTACGATTTGTAATTTTGATTTTCATTTTGATTTTGTTATTTTCATTTTTGGTTGTTGTTTTTGGTAGAAAGTTAGGCACAGGTAGAGGGAAGTTTGAGTACCCTCGGAGGAGGAAGCTAGTAAGCATTGGAAGGAAAAGTGTGGGGTCGACCACCCACTTCGGCAAATGAGGAAAAATATGCTTTTAGCTAGGCCTAAAGGCCTCAGGTAGTATTTCTCACCCTCTATAAATGTTAATTGGATGCTATGAGGACATAGCATGATTTAAGTGTGGGAGTGAGAAATTTCAATGGAATTTCAGTCATTTCAAAATTTTGTGCCAAACAAATTGTTGGTGAATGTAATGCTTATTTGAAAAATTTGCGAAAAATTTGAAAATTTTTGGGAATCAAGCATGAATTCATCACCGTCAGTTTTCTTTTCGGTTTCTTTTCCGACAGGGTCTTTGAACCGAAGAATAAAATTCTTTTTTATTTTTTTATTTTTATTTTTACTTGTCGCACATGTGTTTCGGTCATGGTTAGGGACTGTTTCCAGAGCGATCAATGGATGACGACCGTCTTGAGGAAAATTAGTCCATAGATGTCGGGTTTTTGAAACTGTAGCTAATGGATGCTTGATGTCCTTGTTATGTGCTAGATATGATGAATGCAAGTATGTTCAGTGTTGAAGCATGCAAGTTTATAACTTTGTTTGAGACACTTAGGCTCTTGAATTTGACTCAATATAATTGGAGCTTAATGTTTGAATTCTTGTGATGAGCTGAGTAAGAGTCTGCTGAATGTGTCTTAAATTGAGCATGTGCCATGAGTGTAAGGTTTTTTGAGTATTCTATGCTATCGTGGATTGTCTCGACTTGCACAGTGTGTGTATGAAATGAAATGAAGGATGTGAATTGTAGGAAATGATTTAGGCATTTCTTTGAATTAACCTAATTTTTATTCCTCGTTTTACCTACCTTGAAATTTATCCTAGTTAGCCCCGTTGAGCCTTGAGCTATTCTTTGATAAGCTGCAACATAAGCAATCCTTTTCTTTCATTAACCTTGAATTTGATACAAAGCTCCTAAAGGCTAACAAGAAAAATCTAAAAGAGTAAAGGAGTGAGAGGAAAGAGAATGAAAAGAAATGAAAAGTAACCCAAGTTGTGAAGTTGAGAAAGGACAAGGCGACTTGTGTGAAAGTGGCTGATCATTATTAAGGAGTAAGAAAACAAATTCATTAAAAATTATTTATAAAACTCCTTACTAATAAGCCAAAAGTGCCTAAATAAAGGGGAACAAAAGAGGAAAAGAAAACTACCAAGGATAAAAAGGTGAAGTAAGGGAAGGAAGTTCGCAATGAGGGCGTGATGTATTAAAAGCGCTTAGGAAAGATAGTCACTGTTACTGGCCATAATAGTACCTACCTGTACCTGAGTTACATTTAACCTAAGAAGTCCTACTTTTTGATCTTACATTCCTTACAATCTCGAATTATTGGAGTAAAACACTAGGGCAAGCTTATGAGTCATGACATGATGCATGTGATTCTTTGTGAGAGTGAGTGTAATTCTATTCATGTACCCACACATGTTGTGATGTAAAAATTGTTTTGCGTGTGATTGGGTAACTCTCTTTCCGTGAGGGCACATGTTTAATGAAGGATAAAATTCATGTGGGATTTCTTAATCAGTTGATTTGCACGAGTTTGCTAAGATTGAGAGTCGATTCTTGAGGTTAAGAAGTCTTAACATGATTGTATTTCATTTCGGTGATTAGAATTGTGCATGCTCTATTTTTAGCTTGTATTTTACATGTCATTATGACACAGTAGCTTGAATTATCTAAGCTAAATTAGTTATGTGGGAGTCCATCTGCCATGATATGTAAGAGGTTGTTCGAGGACGAACAAGGCTTTAAGTGGGGTTGTGATCCGGGCAAATAGCATGCCCGTGATACGTTTTACAACTTGAATTAGTCTTGTTATCTAAGTTATTTTATACATTTTCATGTAATTTTATATAAATGTGAAGATATGTGCTAGCTTAACATGATTAGCCTTTGTTTTGTAGGTTTTGATGACTTGTGAGGGCTAATCCATGAGTTGGTGAAGTAGAGGCTTGGAAACGGAATTAACACGCGAACGTCGGCAAAAAGAGGCCCAAAACAGCCACCTGCACATTGGCAAACGTGCCACAGCAGGCAGGCTGCACAACAACCCACTGTGCGTTGGCAAGCGTGCCACGGCAGGCAGGCTGTGCGACAGGATCGGAGTGTGCGCTGCCCAAACAGCGTGCCACGCTGCCAATGCGGCAGGGGGTGCCGAGGCTGATTTTCGGGCGTTGTTCCAGTGAGCTTTCGCGTGCCTCCGTGTCACGGAGGCGGTGTGCGATACACTCCGACGGGCCGTTCCACGACAGGCCAAATTAAGCACGTTCTCCATTTACTATAAATAGGACCCTTAGCTCCTAATTCCAATAGGGTCACGATTTTTATGCTGGAAAACTACCTAGGAGTGAAGGAAGTGGGAGAACTCATCTAGGGTTTGGCAAATTCCCTTCTCATCTACCAATCTCGTGTAAGTATGTAATTTAGGAGTAGATTAATAGTAGTGTAGAGAGTTTTACGAACATGATGGCTAGAACCCTTCCTCTAGGGTTGAAGCCATGGATTATGATTGTGATTTTATGAAATTGTTTTGGAATTAGGTTATTGATTGTTTTTTTGTGTTGCATTCTGATTTGTTGGTTGTTTTTATGATTGATCACCATGAAAGCATATTTGTTAGCTTGGGTAATAAGCTTGAAAGGCATTACTAGGTCGAGAACAGCAAGGAATGTGAGGAGCATGATTGTAATCTCGGGAGAGGTTCTGTGTTTGGATAGAAATATACCTAACACCGTGCTTGGTTGACACACGAGGTTATGAAAGACCAACTTGGGATGTCACATCACCACTCGAAGAAGTAGTTGTGAGCTAAGTTGAGTTAAATGGTTAGACGCACGAAAGTCCCTAATCGTTTCCCCGTAAACCACAACATAATAGGTGCCCGCGACTAGAAAATTAAACTCCTCACAACTCACAATGATGCAGTGAGGCTAGATTGCCGTGTTTAGAGGCTCGAAAGACCATGAACATGCAATTCCAGTTATGTGAAATAACAATTGATAGTTCCATGCTTATTCCATTGCAAATCGTATTATCGCATGATTATCCGGTTTTAACTCTATGTTGCTCCTAGAGTACTTTCAGAATATTTCGTTGACCCAAACTTAGACTTAATTAAACCTTCTCAAAAACATCTATCACCAACACTTTATGGTATTTAAGATCACACTAGAAATGGATAGTTGAAGGGATGGGTCCAGTCCCTGTGGGTTGACCAATCCGGTTCTTAAAGAGCCACTATATTACTTGCGACCTGTACACTTGTGGACGCTCGCGAGTGAAAAAGAGTCGTCAAATCATTGGCACTCGATGCAGGGCGTCAAGTGAAATGGAGAAAAACTAGAAATCACCAGGTCACAGAACGAGCCGTTCTGTAGTGACCCGTAGAGTCGTGAGTTCCAGGGTGAGTTGGAGATTTTGGGACTTAAGGTCCCCGCGGATGTGACCACGAGTCATGGTCGAGTCCCACGACTCGTTGAATCATTCATGGGCAAGGATTTTGGGAAGGTGAAGGAGACATGGCAGTGTGCCCTAAAGAGTCCCCACAGTCGTGGTCAATCATCACAATTCATGGGATGGGCCGTGGTCAGCATATTGGATATAATTTTAAATCTAAGCCAGTGAAGGTTACAAGTGGTGACCATGAGTTGTGGTCACCTATAGCGACTTGTGAGTCCCTCATGACGATCCCTAAAGGATCTATTAGATAGTGTACTCGATGATCGATGGCACGACTCATTTACTAGACGACGACTCATCTAGTCCCTCATTGGGACTAGGAGTTAGTTATCTTCTACAAGTTTAGTAAGGGAATTATCTGTAATTTCTATGATCTAAGGCCTAAACTACATCGTTTTAAGTGCGAATGATGAGTTTTAAGGGTAAATTCATTTTAAAGCCATTCTTGCCTCATACATGCAAGTTAGAGAGTTAGAGGGTAGTCAAACTCATTCTTCTTCAAGCTTTCCTTCAATATTTCATTGGGCTTTCAAAGAGTGGTAAATCTTCCCCGAGGTGTGTATGGTTGTGAATGGGTGAATCCGTTCATACCCATTCCCAATCTCTCTTTAAATCGTAGAAATTCCTATGTTGATTCTATATGGGTTTTCAACCCAATACATGAGAACTTCCTAACTCTCTACATGGGTATAATTTAAATGAGTTTTAATTGTTAATTATGAATCATGGGCAAGTTTTTACATTGTTTTCATTAAAATCATGTTTCAAGCATTGCAGAAATTTAGAAATGCCCATTTATGAGAAGATCATAAAGTTGAGATTTATGAAGAATGTTCATGTATGATGAGGTAGTAATCGCTGACATGTCTTCAGTGGGTGAATATATTTTCAAGCATGCTACAGTATTGAGAAGCCCACAAGTTCAATTATGTTATGGTTATGATCAATTTCATGATTGACGATTTATGACGTTGGTTGATTAATAGGGCCGTTGATTCATGGCTAAACATGTATGTAAATGAGGATCAACGATGTTAATTTTTATTTGTATAAATCTCGTGAATGATATTTATGATTTATTTGCAGGCTAATGTGGATGTTTTTGGAGCAATGTCTAGAACCGAGTAGCCCGGCATTCAAAGGACTGCGCTGGTGTCTCATAGTACATGACACCATAGGTTCATGTTGATACATTACAATATTAATTGATCCCCACTTTCGTGATATCACATAATGCACGTCCCTTGCCTAGCAACCTAAGAACTTGACTCTACCCGAGTGAGATAGTTGGGCCATCATGTAAGGCTCTACCATGATGGTGTCGGTATGACGGTCCTCCCATTGTTCCTCATGATTTATGCATGGTTATATTCAAACGATTTTGGCTCAAGTTACGTTTAATGAAGTTTTTCCCTATTATTATGATCACTAACTGATTCACGAATGTTTGAAAATAACCCAGTTATGTTTACTTTATGATATCTATGTTATGAGTATGTTGTCCTACTCATGAACTCTTACGTATTTTAAATGTTCGTTTACTTATATTACATACTCAGTACATTTCCTCGTTCTGACCACATACTCCATAGTGTATCATTTCATCATACGAGGCTCCGATCTCGGTTAACACCGTCATTAGCTCGTTCCCAGAGTTAGCATCCAGTTCATTGGTGAGTCCTCATCCCCCGAGGACTAGTTGAAATCAGTTACCCCTTATGTTTAGTTTTCCAGACTTGTCGGGTTAGTTGGGGTGTTGTCCCATTAATCCTCGAGATATGTTAGAGGCTTTGGGCTGTGTAGTATTCAGTTGATATGTATGAAGTGCATTTTGTTTTCTATGTATATCAAGATTACACTTCTGCTATGTTATTGTGTTGAGTATTCTACTTTAATGGATGGAGTTAGATGTGTATTTCATGCCATGTGTGAACTTGGGTCTCTCGGGCTCCTTGTCTCGTGTTGCGATAAGGGTCTACATTCGGGTCATGACATAATGACTTGTTACCTCATCCATCGGGTCTCCAAAAACAGACCTCTTGGTCATCTCTTGCACACCTAATGAGTCATATAACGACCAATTAGGTCACTTGACGAGTCACTAAATGACTCGTTCGCGACCTAGTGCGGGTTCCTATTTTTCTCTATTTCAACCTTTGGTGTCTAATCTTGGGAATTTCGGGGTGTTATATTATCTCCCCGTTGGGAACATTGTCCTCGAGGTGTAGATTAAACACACTAAAAAAGGATGGGGAAAGAATTTTAATCCCAAAACTAAACAACATAGCTAAAAATTGACGGGCGGCTTGATCCGAACTGAGACACAAGCAATTAATCTAATCTGCCGTATTCGTGACAACGACGCCACTTTTGATAACGCTCAATCCACACTCCGAACTTCAAAGTACGAAGCGGACATTTGTCAATAAAGAATCAACAAAGTTTGGGGTCAATCCCACGAGGAAATATTATAAGAACTAGACTAATGCCGGTAATTAAGCTTTTTAGTGGGTTAATATGAAATTAGGGTTTATAGAAAAACAATTGTAAAACAAACATAAAAATCGAGTGTTGTTAATCAATATTTGCAATTAACTAGGGTAAGTATTCCCCATGGATGCATAACTACTTTGGAGGCTTACCTCGTGATCAATCTCAATGCTTTACTTGCAGAACTGATAACTAGGGTTCATCAAAATGATTGGTTCATTCGTGGATGACTATACTCAAACACTGGATTAGGTCTCATGAGCGATTTCAATTTAATCGTTATCAATTTGTTCCAAGTTAACTATCCTGCTACCGCAGCTCAAGTTATACAATGATCATAAAAATCAAGAGGCTTTGTTGTCATTTATCTTCTCTAATCTCTACCTCTCTAGAATCAAGCTAGTAAATAATTTGGGCAAGTCCCAACGTTGCACTTCGTTAAGAAAACATTAAAGATGAAAGAGAATACAATACAAATGTTTACAATTGGTTCTGAATCAGTTTGTGTAACCTAGTTCGTTAATCCTACCATGGACTACAACCCTAATTTGTGAGTTTTTATGTCATACCCCAAAACCGGGAGGCGTGACTGGCACCTGGTGCCAACCCTGAAATGAGCATACACGACGCCCAAAACAAGCAAAAGTCAGAACCGATGAGGTTCCACAGCACAATAACTATAAAATCAGAATAAGACGATAGACTATAGAGGAAATTGGCTCACGACCAACCAAAAAAATAAATACCAGATATCACTTGAAGGAGACTCAACATAAGTAAACACATAGAACCTACCTAGCCCCAATAAGACTAGAAAATACAAACAAACATAAAAAAAAACCTGGCCCCATAAACCCGGCAAGTCTAAAAGTAAACAATAACACGGCGGCACCTAGCCAGCACTTAGCTCACCTGTTATGGCCTCTAGACCTCTCTACACTCAGCTAACACCAGCCAACATCTAGTATCCACTGCTATCAGATAACATAACTGACATAATTTAATATAATGCCGACAAATCACAAGTAAACACAAGTTAATCAACATCATCAATCAGGCATTGTCGAAAACTCTCGGCTGCACACGGTTAGCGAGCTCAATGCATCTAGGAGAACCAATCGTGATCCAAGGAAGTATTGACATGTTAGAACATACTCGAACCATGTCTCAATTCGGCACGCAGGACATCAACACTACGGAGGACATCATTCTCAACCCCGTAGGTCATTTCACTCCTTGGGCTCAACCCCTCAATCGGAAACACTCTCGTGCGTCGGGTATCCACAAGCCACAAGGCACCTCGGGCTCGACCCCTAGCCGGAAAAACTCTCATGCATCGGGTATCCACAAACCACAAGGCCTCAAACATAACACACACAATCAAAAACAATAATAATACATGCTCAAATAGCCCACAATCGGCTCTCAAACCCCACAACCCAACTATTACAACATAATACTATTCTTCAATGTCTAGCCGTCCACTGACGAGCCACTAACCAAGCTAAGGACTACCATCCTAATAACTATATCCTCAAGCTTTACAACCATCCCACATTCCACTCTAATTACCACTAACATCAAGGTACATGGCCAAATCAGCCCAAGTGTCACCACGGCCATCACGTGTCCTCGACATGGTTGACACGATCGCCGATTCTAATAAAACAAAAAATTGTTGAAGCCATTGACCTTAACCACTCTAATCCCTCATTCACTTGAAAAATATAATCACCTAATCTTATTCACTCAAACATCCCACAACTGTCCACAAGAACCACACGCCTCACCCACGGCCTCTCGATCCAAGCCTAACAATTTTCCATGACTATGATTCTTCGCACTCAAGCCTGAGCAACCAACCAAACCAGCACCTTATGCACAACAATATTAACAAATAAAAATAAAAACAGAGTTCAATAATAGAAAAACACAAGTCATCGCAAAACATCCAACACACACGTCAACAGGGACGACAACGACTATGAAATTCATGCCGACAAAGGGAGGGAAAAGTCTAACATACCCTAGCTTCAAGCCTAGACAAACTTGAGCCTTCAAAATCATGAACCTAGTTCCTAAAGGAAGTCCAAAATTCTTCCACAATGCAGCCAACACAACTCAACAACAAAACAAGACAAATGAAGCTTACCCGATAAGATTCATAGGAATTCAACAGTAGAAACTCCGAGGCAACAACCTACTGAGGTGAATACACCTATAACCAACCATAAAAACTAAGGAGAACAAAATGAAGAAGTCTTACCAACAGCTTCACCACGAAACAGCTACCAACAGCCCAAAAAAGACACCAAACCACGGACTACACACGATTCCTGACATCCCGACACAAAAATCATGTTGAACCATGGCTTCTAGCCCCAAAACCAAAAGGAAACCATGGAGAGAACTTGAGAGAGGTTTCATATGAAATATATTCTGGAAAATGAATTTTTGATGACCAACAACCGAACAAAGGGGATTAAATAATCCTCCATTGCCTTATGACCTTGTGAGGTGCTTGCTTGCGCGATCTCGCAAAAATTCGAATATCTCTCTACTCCAAAGTCGGATTGACAAACGGTTTGACACACTGGAAGCTAGACTAATAGATCTTTAATTTGATATGTCTCACACCTCCTAAATTCTTATAGATTGGGAGAAAAGATTCGATACCTTTGACCTAAATTTCAAAGAATCTCAAGAAGGAAATTTAGTGATAACTTTTTTCGAATTTTGTACTACAACTTGATCGACGTCCAATATTAAATAAGATCATAGAGTGACTCAAATAAATCATAAAACTTCCTTCTTAGCCTATTATGTACTCTTAGTTCTACCTAAAAAGAACGATTTTATCGCTCAAATTATCCAGGTTGTTACATTTTAGCCTCTCATGATTGTAAGATTGTGATTAGTATTCATAGACAAACACATAATTAAATACTTATAGAGACAATTGAAAGAAAACCTGTTGTGAATATTGCAATAGAATATGATGAACAAAATCAATAACAATTGAGAAATCCAAGTTTTGATTCTCAAGAATTGCTCTCCAATGTTGTCAAAAACTAATTACAAACATGATAACAATTGTCAACCAATTCTGAAGTTCCCTAACCTAAAAAGAAACATAAAATGTATTTATACAGATAATAAAATCCTTTTCCTAAGTTAACAGGGAAATAACCAAATATGGTTCTGCCACCTCTTACAACTCATCATACAACCCGTAATAGGATTGTACGGGTCGTGCCTTGCTCTCGTACATTCCTTGACTTCTGCAGAATTGGCTAAGTGTTGGTATTTGGTATGACTCATAACATGATCCCACGAGTCCTACAATCCAATCATGGTTTGGCTCTGAGAACTCTGGTATCTTCTGATGTTTTTTACGAGTGTCTTGGTATGCCTTGTACCTTGATCCTATGACTCATAACAGCTTGTCGCAACCTGAACTCTGCTAAGTCGTTCAAATCACTTAAGCTTCTCACTGGTCCTGGTACATGTAGTAGGTAGATGCTACGATCCGTAGGTGCATCCCATATCAGGAGACTTCACTTATGCAAATATCTCTAAAGTATTTGATTACTCTAGTTAAGGCTTGTACCAGCTTAGTACGACTCGTACTGAGAGTCATAATTTGCCTTTGCTTTATTCCATTCTTCTGAGCTTTTCCACAAGTCTCTATACGGCTCGTACAATCTAGGCATGGCTCGTACTGAGATCAGTACTTGGCTACTTTTCTGCACTTCTCTGCAACTTTTGCACATTTTTGTTCCAACACCTATTTCTCCTGAAAAAAAGTAAAAACACCCCATATTCATATAAACATACCTAAGTCCATGCTATTTTCTCAGTTTTAAACGTCGAAAGTGTTGTAAACTCACAACACATCACGAAAGCCCCTCTAAAACGATCTCCAAAACTGAGAGGTGAACTAAGTACCCCTATTTGAGATAATGGACAAAGGAAATTCATGCAACTGAACTAACTCCCAAATGCAGAGTCTAGCATAATCCTCGACTGTATCTGTAGTTTTTACCGAAAAAAATGAGCTAATTTGGTCAACCTATCTATAATCTCCCATGTAGAGTCATATTGCCGCATGTACGAGGCAACCCTGTGATGAAGTCCATGTTGATCTCTTCCTACTTCTAAGTAGAAATGTTGAGGTCCTGAAGAACACCTCTAGGTTTCTGGTGCTCGACCTTCACATACAGGCAATTGACACACTTAGCCACAAATACAATTATGTCCTTCATGCCATTCCACCAATAGACTTCCCGTAGATCACGGTACATCTTGGTGGTACCTGGATGGACAGAGTACCGAGAGACATGAGCCTCGATCAATATCCGCTCTCTAAAGTCCTCCACTGCCAAAACACACAATTGGCCTTGATATCGGAGTACACCATCTCCCCCTTGGGAGAAAACCTCCACCTTCTGATTTCGGATGGCTTCCTTCAATTTCACTAAGATAAGATCTTCTTCTTGCTTTGATTTAAACTGTATCACCAATGAAGATTCCAACCCATTTTGAATAATAACATCGCCATTCGTCAAATTCGTAATGCGAACTCCTAAATGAGAAAGCCTGTGGACATCCTTCACCAACACCTTTCTCCCATTCTTGACATGGGATGCATTCTCCATGGACAGCCTACTAAGAGCATCCACCACTACATTGGCCTTGCCCGGATGATAAAGGACACGTACGTCATAATCCTTGAGAAGCTTTAGCCATCTCCTTTTCTGCAAGTTTAGGTCCTAAGTAAACAAATACTGAAGGCTCTTGTGGTCCATGAACCCATCCACATGCACCCCATATAAGTAGTGCATCCAAATATTCAAGGCAAATACCACCACTGCCAACTCTAGGTCATGCGTCGGGTAATTCCTTTCATGAGTCTTAAGCTATCTCGAGGAATAAGCAATGACCTTACCATGGTACAATAACACACACCCACGCCAATCCTAGAGGCATCACAATATACAACGAAACCATTTATGCCCTTCAGTAGGGACAATATCGATGTTGAAGTTAGTCGAGTCTTTAACTCTTGAAAATCCTTCTCACAAGAATCTGACCACTAGAATTTGACCTTTTTTTGGGTCAACATAATCAATGGTGCTCTAATGGATGAAAATCCCTCCATGAACCTCCTGTAGTAGCCAGCTAAACCTAAAAAGCTCCTAATATCACTAGGACTGACAGGTCTAGGCCAATTCTTCACCGCCTCTATCTTTTGAGAGTCTACCTATACACCCTCACTATACACCACGTGACTTAAGAATGCTACTCAGTTCATCCCAAATTCACAGTTGCCGAATTTAGCAAATAACTAATGATCCTTGAGGGTTTGCAACATAATCCTCAAATGAGCGACATGATTCTCCTTACTCCGAGAGTATAAGAGGATATTATCGATGAAGACAATGATGAATATATCCAAATAATGCTTGAAACCTATTCATCAAGTCCATGAAAGTTGCAGAAGTGTTCGCCAGTCCAAAAGAAATAAATACAAAATCAGAGTGACTATATCGATTCCTGAAGGCTATTTTTGGTATGTCACTCTCCCTAACTATGAGCTGATAATAGCCAAATATGAGGTCTATCCTAGAAAACCACTTAAAACCTTAAAGGTGGTCAAACAAATCATCAATCCAGGGGAGGGGATACTTATTCTTTATTGTGACCTTGTTCAGCTGTCGATAATCAATGCACATCCTAAGAGAGCTATCCTTCTTTCGAACAAAGAGAATTGTGGAATCCCATGGGGACTTACTGGGCCTAATGAAACTCTTATCTAAGAGATCTTTCAATTGTTCTTTCAAGTTCTTTAGCTCAGTCGGAGCCATTCTGTGAGGAGGAATGGATATGGGCTGCGTACCAAGAAGAAGGTCAATACAAAAGTCAATCTCCCGCTCGTGAGGGACTCCTAATAGATCATCTGCGAACACCTACGGATACTCACATACCACAGGAACTGATTGACAAGTTGGGCTATCGTACATAGAACTCTTAACACAAAGATGATATACACAACCTTTGGAGATTATCTTCCTGGCCTTAAGATAGGAAACAAGGTGACCTATAGGCACAACTGAACTACCCTTCTACTCTAGGACTGGTTCACTTGAAAACTGAAACTCTATAATACGGGTTTCATAATTAATTGAAGAATAACAAGCATGCAGCAAATTCATATTAGAGATAACATCGAAATTGGTCATATCTAAAACTACTAAATCGGTTGAGGCAACTTTTTGAAGGATCATGATAGGGAAATTTTTGTACCCCCATCAAGCTAAAATTGACTCACCGACAGGAGTAGAGACTAAGAAGGGTTCTAACAGGATTTTGGGATTGACATCAAGACTAACAACAACACAAGGAGTCACGAAGGACAATGTGGCCCCTGGGTCTAACAATGCATATACGTCAAGATGGAAAACTCGTAACATATCAGTGACCACATCGGGTGAGCACTCCTTCTTCTGATGGGATGAAAGTGCATAGAACCTATTCTGGTGTTGTTCGCCGGCTACACTAGAAGAGTCCCCCTATTGAGAGGGGTGAATTTCTAGAACTGCTGAAGTGATGGCTGGGGCACGTCCTCTACCGTCACCGAGTTCGATTGAAGAGCAATCCCTTAGCCTATGGTCAGGTTTATCACACCCAACAAAATCATTTGAGCCAACTAAGCATTGTCCAGGGTGGTTCTTACCATACTTCTTGCAAGCTATAAAAGTGCACTCCTTAGAAATGCTCCCCTGAGCCCTATAGCCTGATGCTCCAGCTCTCTTATTGCCCTGGGCCTGGATGGAACACTGGTTGACTATGGAACTGGGGTTGATGACCTCAGATGGGACGGGGGGCGATGCCCATCACTAAATCTCTAATGAGAGTACCCATAGCTCCCTATCCTGACCCTCTTGGTCTCTCTCTCTCTCTCTTTTCTTTATCTATTCTGCCTCTATCTGCTGGGCATATATCATCAGTCCGGAGATATCTATATCACTAATTAGCATGGTAGTCCTACACTCCTTGACCAATTAATCCTCAACCCCATCACAAACTTGCTCATAGGAACCCTTGAATCAACAACTATCTTTGTAGCATAATCGGATAGCTGGGTAAACTTTAGGGCATACTCCTGAATAGTCATGTCATTCTACTTCAAGTTAACAAACTCCACTACTTTTACTTCCCTCAACTCTTAGGGGAAGGATCTATCTAAGAAAGTTGTAGCAAACTCATCCCAACCAACGGGGACTCCACCAACTCCCCTTCTCTCATTCCACTTTTGGAACCATATGTGAGCAACCTCTTTCAGTTAATGTCTACACCTTCCTCTCTGAAAACACCCATAACTAGGGTAATCTTCTAGACCTCTTCAGTAAACTCTTGTGGGTCACCCACCTTTGACCCATGACACTTAGGTGGGTTCATCCTACTGAAGTCTCACACCCTAGCTACCGCTGCTTCATTCCCAATTTTGTTCACATGAGCCATAGCCTTCTTGTTGACCTGGGTTGTCATGGCCTGCACTAACATCTGAAATGCAGCCCTGAACTCGGCATAAGTCACCTGCTCCGACAAGGGATCAAAAGTAGTTGGTGGGGCTAGTTGGTGTCCATCTTTGTTGCCATTCTCATGGTTGTTGCCGTTCCATTGACTCAAAGGGGAGGCATATTTCTGTCAATGCATATAGAATGAGTTAGAGGGATAGGAGAGATGAACTTCATCGCATGACATATAATATGAAAGAAGGGAAAATTCCTAAAATGTCGCGTAGCCTCTTCCCCATAAGTGTGATGCGCTTCACACCCATGGAAAAGACTCTACTTAATAAGGCTTTAAGACACCCTAAGACACCCTTAAATCTAATGCTCTGATACCAAGTTTATCATGACCCGAGCGTAGACCCCAAATGCGACACGGGACCTAGAACAACAAAGGGCTCCAAGCTAACCATGGCACATAAATAGCGTGAAAGATAGTACATCTAAAGCAGAAATGAATCATAACATGAGATAGCAGAAGTTTAAATATATCATAGGGCATAAAACAAAGACAACAAGTCTACAATGCTGAGTCATCTAACATATTGTCTGAAATGCCTCTAACCATATGATGAGCTGATGGGACAATATTCCCAGCTAGCTCGCTATGTTTGAAACGGAAAATAAGAACATAATATCATTAACTAATAGACGTCGTCATAAGATGAGGACGCACCCAAACGGGAACTAAGATGGACTATTTTGAGAGCAGGACTAACGAAGAGGCTAAGGTTGGTCACCCAAACATATACCATGAAATGATATAGGATAAAAGTATGTAATCAGTACTTTAAATGTACTGAGTATATAAAGTAAGTAAAACATGCTAGTAAAATAG
>JACEIK010001074.1:141867-156251 GCA_018107945.1 Datura stramonium
ATATATATATATAAACTGCCACGACCTGAGTCAACCAATGGCACAAGCATTCACTAACTCATTCAATAAACATGAAGAAACATAATCATAAACTAAGCGGAAATCTAACTTGACATAACAACAAAAAGACGTCTGAAGCTAAATACATGCCTAAGTCTAATAAGCCTCTAATCTAGACGAGTTGATGGGACAACGCCCCCAACTAGCTCAACAATACTGAAGCTGAAAAATACAACCAAGATAACTAAAAGTCTAGTCCTCAAAATATGAGGACTCACCAACCAAGCTGGTACTGTCTCTGATAAGAGACTACGAATGGGGCTGGACCTGAGAACCGGATCCTGCATCATGAAATTATGCAGCATAGAAGATTTGTGGTCAGTACGTGGAATGTACCGAGTATGCAAGGTAAGTAAAATCGCTTTGATAACATAAATCACTTAAAACCATTAATACATATAACAAGATTTTAAGAGTAAGTAGAAGGCTACATGAATTCATTCTAGAATCATACTCTTATCATAACGAGTTCATGCATGGCTTCAGAACCTCATTACTAACTCGAATGACTCAAGGATAAAACCTATCATTTATATCAAAAGCTGAACAATGAGTCAAACCTTGCTTCCTTAACATGCATGCATAAGATAATTATCATGAGTAATGGATATGCACATTCAAATGATATAGACAGTGGGAGAATCGTCACTTAACCGACATACCACGATAGAGTTTACGTGGTCCCGACTTTTACACTCAAGTGGGTAGAGCCGTCCAATACCTTGACAGGGCTAGGGATGCTACCATGATATTGATATCAAGTTGAAAGGGGCCATTCGGGCCAGGGATAGCTCACAACGGAGGTCTCAATAATATAATAAAATCAACCTACGTTGGCGCGTAGTTTTGGGGCGTAGGGTTATCAAACCTTAGCCCGCTCGATGCTAGACTCTTCTCCCAAAACATGCAATTCTCTATATCGTATAAATATGAAGCTCAACATCATCTAGTGACGAAGCTCAATCACGAAATGATGCATAAAATCAACATCGTATGAAACGAACTCAACATTGTCTATTGACAAGCTCATTATGAAATCATGCATACACTAGACATCACATAAATATGAAGCTCAACAATGTCATTTCGACAAGGCTTGAATAAAACCCATAGTTAGACTCAACGTCATGTGAAATGAAGCTTAACATTGTCCTCTACAAAGCTCGACAATAAAAAACATATCAATCAAGGATATATACATAGAGGAGGCTTTACTTGGAAACATACCACATGCTAGAATTCATATTAAAGGTTAAAGGAAAATTTCATCCCAAACATGTGGTAAGCTCATGTCGGGGAAAATCACAATTTAAAATCATCATTTGGGCATAACCCAAAGATCTACCATACTTGGGTCTATTTAATCTTCTTTGAAAACATAATCAAAATCATGGGTAAGGTTGGAAACATGCCTTTCATCATCCACTCCATCATCATCACATTGTATATGAACTATCTACACATGGGCGTTTTAGATTCGATTATTTTTAGAAAAACAATTTTGTAGAATAAATTAAGTTAGAATCCGCCCAAGCTCAGTAAATCACTAATACCAACTCAATTTAAGCATACCCATGAGTAAAAATGTAAGAATTATTAAATTGAATGAAAACTCATACTTGATCATCACAAACCAATCACAAATTGATAGGGAATGGGAATGGGAATGGGTGTGGCAGGAAGCACCCACTCATAGCCTTACATACCTGGGATTGAGGAATTCTAACCCTTCCTAATGGCAAAACTGAGATTCCAATTGGAAACCTTAAGAATTCACCTTAATTCTTCTCCTCAAACCCCCCAACCTTGCATGCATGAAAGTAATGGCCTAAGATGGGTTTTTGTCTGCTAAAAACCCTCTGTTACGAGCTTAAAACAACGTAGTATAGGCCCTTAGAACTTAGAAATTACGGAACAGCCCTTACATAAATCATTGAAAATAACTATCAGGGGGTCCTAACCGAAGACCCGACGACTCGTCACTAGGGCTCACGATCTATTGGTTCGCTCGTCAGGTTCACTAGATAAATGGTCTGCCGGGGTTCCTAACGAGTAACATGACGACTTGTTGCCAGCCGCCATGACTCATTGCCACTCCCCGTCAAGTGCACTGGATCAATTTTCCAATCTTCCTCTAGAACCACCCCATGACTGACATGAAGACTCGTGGTGTCTGACCACGAGTCATTACATCGCCCGTGGGGACCTCGAGTCCCTCGTCCTTCTAGGCCTTGCCACGAGTCACTTGACGACTCGTGGGGCCTCCTCACGAGTCGTTCAGTGACTCGTTCTGCAACTACTGCAACATTTTCTAGTTTTTTTCTCCGATTCACTTCCGGGTCTGATTATTGAATTCTCAGGGTATAACAATATCTCCCCCTGGGAACATTCGTCCTCGAATGTTAGAAACAAGAAGGAAACAGAAACAAGCAATTATCATACTCCAATACTGATTATTTTAACCGAAATTTCACTGAATGACTACCTCCGAAAAGAACCACATAGCTGAACTAAATTCAAGCATCATATACATTTATCATAATATAATTCAAACTTGCACACATGAACTGAACATGGAAATTGATTAGAGAATTAGGGAAAAAACTCATACCTAAAGTCGGAACTGAGTCGGTAGAGAATAAAAATCGGTATTTAGCCATCATGTTCGCTTCGGCCCCCCACGTAGCTCCTTTAACATGCTGATTGCTCCATAAAACCTTAACTGAGGCTACTTCTTTGTTCCTTAGCCTTCGAACTTGTCGATCCAAAACTTCAACCAGGGTTTCTTCATAACTAAGGGTGTCTTTCACACCAACGTTGTCTACCGAAACTACAAAGGTTGGATCACCCAAGCACTTCTTTAAAAGAGATACATGGAACATGGGATGAAGTGAAGCCAATTCTTAAGGCAAGTCCAACTCATACGCCACCCTACCAACTATTATTACAACCTAGTAGGGGCCAATATAGGGGGATTGAGTTTACCTTTCTTTCCGAACCGCATGATTCCCTTCATGGGAGATACCTTTAGAAACACCCAGTCGTCTACATCAAACTCCAATTCTCTTTTCCTCACAGCAGCATACAATTTCTAATGACTCTAAGTAGTTTTCAACCGGTCCCTTATCAACTTAACCTTCATCATTGACTCATTAACCGAATATGGTCCTACCATAGCTTCCTCACCAACCTCAAACTATTTGATGGGGGATCTGCACCTTCGCCCATAAAGGGCCTCAAACGGTGCCATCTGGATACTAGAGTGGCAACTATTATTATAAGCAAACTCGATCAAGGGAAAATGATCATCCCAACTATCTTTAAAATCCATAACACATAACCACAACATATCCTCAAGAGTCTGAATGGTTCGTTCTGCTTGACCGTCCGTTTGAGGATGAAAAGTCGTGCTTAGCTTAACTTGAGTCCCGAGCCCCTTTTGAAAAGAATGCCAGAATTGAGAAGTAAACTGAGTACCTCAGTCTGAAATAATAGACAAGGGAACTCCATAAAGCCGAACGAACTCCCGAATATACAACTTAGCATAATCATTTGTTGAATCCATGGTCTTGACTGGTAGGAAGTGTGCAGCCTTGGTCAACCTGTCCACCACAACCCAAATGGAGTCGTATTGCCGGCGCGTACGAGGTAGACCTGTAATGAAGTACATATTGATTTATTCCCACTTCCAAGTGGGGATGGAAATATCCTGAAGTACACCTCCAGGTCTTTGATGCTCGACCTTCACTCACTGAAAGTTTGGACATTTTTTTATAAACTCTGCAATATTTTTCTTCATACCATCCCACCAATAGATTTCTCATAAATTTTGATACATTTTTGTGGATCCTGGGTGAATAGAATATCAGGTACCATGCGCCTCATGCAATATCCGAATTCAACTTATCAACATCCGGAACACACAGTCTACCCTAGTATCATAGCACGCCATCTCCCACTTGGGAGAAAACCTCCACTTTTTGACTCGCACGGCCTCCTTCAGCTTCCTCAATATTGGATCCTCATCTTTCCTGGATTTAACATCAACTACCAAGGACGATTCTGACCCGCTATGCACAACAACACCGCCATCGGTCGAATCGACCGATCTAACTCCCAGTCGTGCAAGCCGGTGAACCTCTTTCACCAATTCCTTCTTCCCCTCATCCACATGGGACACACTCTCCATTGAGAGTCTACTAAGCGCGTCCGAAACCACATTAGCCTTGCCCGGGTGGTAAAGGACACTCATGTCATAATCCTTAAGTAACTCCAACCACCTCCTTTGTCAAAGATTGAGATATTTCTGTGTGAACACATATTGCAAGCTCTTGTAATTCATAAATACATCCACGTGGACCCCATACATGTAATGTCGCCATATCTTCAATGCGAACACCACCACGACCAATTCAAGATCATGGGTCGGGTAATTCTTTTCATGCGCCTTCAGCTGTCGAGAGGCATAAGCTATCACCCTCCCACGCTGCATCAACACACACCCAAGTCCAACTTTGGAAGCATTACAATACACCACGAAACCATCGTTACCCTAGGGTAGGGTCAACACTAGTACTAAAATAAGTCGAGCCTTCAACTCTTAGAAGCTTTTCTCACAAGCATCCGACCACTGAAACTTCAGTTTCTTCTGAGTCAACTTAGTCAAAGGCGCTGCAATGGATGAGAAACCCTCCACAAACCTCCAATACTAGCCAGCTAAGCCTAAGAAACTCCAAATATCCAAAGGATTCACTGTTCTGGGCCAATTCTTTACCGCCTCAATTTTCTGCGAGTCTACTTTTATGCCTTCGCTAGACACCACATGGCCCAAGAATGCCATGGATCCAACAAAAACTCACACTTGCTGAACTTGGCATACAATTGACGGTTCTTGAGGGTCTGGAGCACTACTCTAAAGTGAGTGGCATGCTCCTCCTTGCTCCGAGAGTATACCAAGATGTCATCAATGAACACAATCACGAACATGTCCAAATAAGGATTGAACAATCTGTTCATCAGGTCCAAAAAAGCTACAGGAGCATTCGTTAGTTCAAAAGACATAACTACAAACTTGTAATGACCATACCGTGTTCTGAATGTCGTCTTCAGGATATCACTCTCCCAAACTCTGAGCTGATGAAACCCAGATCTAAGATCTATCTTCAAGAAACACTTAGCACCCTGAAGCTGATCGAACAAATCATCGATCCTGGGTAAGGGATACCTGTTCTTGACAGTGACTTTTTTCAACTGTCAATAATCAATGCACATATGAAGGGAACCATCTTTCTTCCGAACAAATAATACTGGTGCGCCCCATGGAGACTGGCTTGGTCTAATGAAATCCTTATCTAGCAAATCCTTTAACTGATTGCCTTCAACTCTTTTAGCTCGGTGGGAGCCATCCTGTAGGGAGGAATAGATACAAGCTACATATCGGGAAGGAGGTCAATACCGAAGTTAATCTCTCGCTCGGGAGGAATACGTGACAAATCATCCGAAAAGACCTCTGGGTACTCACGTACTACTGGAACTGACTGGATAGTTGAGGTCTCAGACTCAACATCCTTGACCCTAACCAAATGATACATGCACCCGTTGGAAATCATATTCCTGGACTTGAGGTAGGAAACGAAGCGACCTATAGGAAAAGCTGAACTACCCTTCCATTCTAAGACTGACTCACCTGGGAATCTGAACTCTACTTACTGGGTCCTACAATTAATGGAAGCATAAGAAGCATACAACTAATCCATGCCGAGAATAACATTGAAATCGATCATGGATAACTCTATAAGATCTGCTGAGGTAACCTTATGGAGGAACAAGACCAGGAAATTTTTATACACCCGTCTAGCTATAACTGAGACACCTACTGGAGTAGAAACCGAGAAGGATTCAGACAAGACATCGGGATTGACTCCGAAGATACTGGCTACATAAGGTGTCACAAAGGACAAGGTGGCCCCTGGATCTAACATAGCATAAACATCAACATGGAAGACTCGTAACATACCAGTAACCACGTCCGAGGAGACCTCCTGCTCCTGACGTGATGCTAGGGCATAGAATCTGTTATGGCGCTGACTGCCAACTGCACTGGTAGATGCCCCCTAATGTGTTGATTGAGGGGGTGGGGTTGCTGAGCTAGAAGCAGGGCCACGGTCCCCAACTTGATCCTGTCTCACTGCTGGACAAACTCTAAGCATGCATCCAGGTTGCCCGCACCTGAAAAACGCACACGATCTTGCCAAGCACTGGCCTGTATGCCCTCGACCACATCTACGACAAGCTGGAACACCTGAATCTGCAGGCCTATTTCTCTGACCCCTCGAGCCTGATGCTCGCCCTCTCTGGCAAGCCTAGGCCGAGATGGCACACTCAAGTCTGATGAAGCTGGGGTGGATGATCTCTGGTGGGTCTGCTGACGGTGCCCACCGCCGGACCTCTGTTCGGAGAATCTGTGGTCCTTAGTCCTGGCCCTCTTGGACTCTCTCTCTCGAATGTGCCGCTTCCATCTGATGGGCGTACAACACCATCCGAGGGAAGTCCATATCCTGATGGAGCGCAGTCCTGCATTCCTTATCCAAGTAACCTGCTATTCCATGCACAAACCTGCTTACTCGCGCCCTCTAGTCAGGCACTAACTCAGGAGCATACTTCGATAGGCGGGTGAACTCAAGGGAATACTCTAGTACTGTCATACTCCCTTGCTTCAGATTTACGAACTCAACTGCCTTCAGCTCACTCATCTCCCGAGGGAAGAACCGATCCAGGAATGCAACATGGAACTCTTCCTAAGTGACCGGACCTGCTTCGGCGACCCTGCCATCCTTCCATTGAAGGAACCAGATATGTGCGACCCACTTCAACTGGTAGGAGGCCACCTCTGCGCACTCAGCACTACTCACCCCCATGACCTGAGTGATCTTGATAATCTCATCCATGAACTCATGTGGGTCCTCATCTACCTTGGACCCAAGAAACTCCGACAGGTTCATCCTCAAGAAGTCGCTGACTCGAGACGCCATTGCATTTCCATTCAACGGAACATGTGCAACAGCATGCTGATTGACCTGAGCGGTCAAGGCCTGCGCAAGCATCTGGATAGCGTCCCAAAACTCAGCGTGGGCGGCTGGCTCCGGTTACTGAGGCTCCTGAACGTGTGGGACTTGCTGATGCCCATGACCCATGCCATCCTCGTGGCCATCACCTTCTCTATTTCTCCTTCAATTTATCCTTCGAGGAGCCACGATTCTGCAATCGCGAATAGCACGACTTAGAGGGATAGAAAGGCTCTTCATTGCATGACATAGATCATTAAAGATGGGAACATTTCCTAGAACATTTCATAGCCCCTTCATAATAAGTGGGGTGCGCTTCACACTCATGAAAAAAGACTCTACTTAACGTGGATTTCAGACTCCCTAGGACACTTCAAACCTATGGCTCTGATACCAAGTTTGTCATGATCCGAACGTAAACCCGGGTCGTAGACACGGGACAAGGGACCCCGAGAAGCCCCAAGTCAACCCATGGCATAACCATTCACTAACTCATTCAATAAACATGAAGAAACATAATCATACACTCAACAAAAATCTAACTGACATAATAACAAAAAGACATCTCAAGCTGAATACAAGCCTAAGTCTGATAAGCCTCTAATCTGGATGAGCTGATGGGACAACGCCCCAACTAGCTCAACAATACTGAAACTGAAAATACAACCAAGATAATTGAAAGTCTAGTCCTCGAAATATGAGGACTCACCAACTAAGAAGGTACTATCTATGATAAGTTACTACGAATAGGGCTGGACCTGAGAACCTGATCCTGCATCATGAAATGATGCAGCATAGAAGGTATGCTGTCAGTACGTGGAATGTACTGAGTATGCAAGGTAAGTAAAACAACTTTGATAACATAAATCACTTAAAACCATTATACATATAACAATCTTTTAAGAGTAAGTATAAGGATACATGCATTCCTTCTGGAATCATTCTCTTATCATAACGAGTTCATGCATAGCTTCAGAACCTCATAACTGACTCGAATGACTCAAAGATAAAACCTAACATTTATATCAAAAGATGAACAATGAGTCAAACTTTACTTCCTGAACATGCATGCATAAGATAATTATCATGAGTAATGGATATGCACATTCAAATGATATAGACAGTGGGAGACTCGTCACTTAATTGACATTCCACGATAGAGCTTACGTGGTCCCGACTATTACACTCAAGTGGGCAGAGCCGTCCAAAACCTTTCCAAGGCTCGGGATGCTACCATGATATCGATATCAAGCTGAAAGGGGCCATTCGGGCCTGGGATAGCTCACAAGGGAAGTCCCAATAATATAATAGAATCAACCTACCTTGGCGCGTAGTTCTGGGGCATAGGGTTATCGACCCTTAGCCCGCTCGGTGCTAGACTCTTCTCCCAAAACATGCAATGCTCTACATCGTACAAATACGAAGCTCAACATCGTCTAGTGACAAATCTCAATCATGAAATCATGCACAAAATCAACATCATATGAAATGAAGCTCAACATTGTCAATTGACAAGCTCATTATGAAATCATGCATACACTAGACATCATATAAATATTAAGCTCAGTAATGTCATTTAGACAAGGCTTGAATAAAAATCATAGTTAGACTCAACGTCATGTAAAATGAAGCTTAACATTGTCCTTAACAAACCTAAACAATAATAAACATATCAATCAACGATTTACACATAGAGAAGGCTTTACTTGGAAACATACCACACGCAAGAATTCATATGAAGGGTTAAAGGAAAATTTCATCTCAACCATGTGGTAAGCTCATGTTGGGGAAAATCACAATTTAAAATCATCATATGGGCATAACCCAAAGATCTACCATACTTGGGTCTATTTAATCTTCTTTGAAAACATCATAAAAATCATGGATAAGGTTGGAACCATGCCTTTTATCATCCACTCCATAATCATCTCATTCTATATGAACTATCCACACATGGGCTTTTTAGATTCGATTTTTTTAGAAAAACAATTTTGTAAAAGAAATTAAGTTAGAATCCGCCCAAGCTCAGTAAATCACCAATACCAACTCAATTTAATCTTACGAATGAGTATAAATGTAAGAATTATGCATTTGAATGAAAACCCATACTTCATCATCAAAAACCAATCACAAATTGATAGGGAATGGACATGGGTGTGGAAGGAAGCACCCAGTCTTAGCCTTACATACCTGGGATTGAAGATTTCTAACACTTCCTAATTGCCCAGCTGAGATTCCAATTGGAAACCTTGAGAATTCACCTTGATTCTTCTCCTCATACCCCAAACCTTGCATGCATGAAAGTAATAGCCTAAGATGGGTTTTTCTCTGCTAAAAACCCTCTATTACGAGCTTAAAACGACGTAGTATAGGCCCTTAGAACTTAGGAATTACGAAAAATCCCTTACTAAATCGCTGAAGATAACTGCAGGGGGTCCTAACGGACGACCCGACAACTCATCACTAGGGCTCACAATCCCTTGGTTCGTTCATCAGGTTCACTGGATAAATGGTCTGCCGGGGTTCCTAACGAGTTACATGATGACTCCTTTCCACTCCCCATCAAGTGCACTGGATCAATTTACCAATCTTCCTCTAGAACCACCCCACGACTAACATGATGACTCGTGGTGTCTGACCACGAGTCATTACATCACCCGTGGGGACCTCGAGTCCCTCATCCTTTTAGGACTTCCCACTAGTCACCTGACGACTCGTGGGGCCTCCTCACGAGTCGTTTAGTGACTCGTTCTGCAACTGCCGCAATATTTTCCATCTTTTTTCTCCGATTCACTTCCAGGTTCGATTCTTGAATTCTCGGGGTATAACAGAAACTAAGGAACAATTGGAGATTATTATAACCAACATATCCTATATGAGCATACATAGAGCCCGGCCTATAAAACCTTGATTGGGAGGGTGTCCATACCTTTCCATGGTAGGACCACAAAGAAGGCATGATATAACTCATGGGTGGCCCATTCGGGCATGAGAGACACTCTCGTGGAGGACCATATCATAGTTACATTGGCACGTAATTCTGAGACTCGGTATCCTGATTCGAACGTACACTCGGATCGTAGTCACGGGACAAGGGATCCCGAGGGACCCCAAGTCGACCCATGGTTCATGCATACATCTAATATCATTCAAATAAGCGGTATGACAATCATAAAAATATAGCAGAACGTAATCATAGCATAACATTAGAAAATACTGGACGTCCACATAAGCTGAATACTATACATGGTCTGAAAGCCTTTACAACGTACAATGGGTTGATGGGACAACATTCCCAACTAACCCGAACAATACTGAAACGTAAGATAACATAAAAGTCTATCAAATAATCCTCGAAATATGAGGACTAACCAATAAGCTGAGAACATAAGATGAGATGGATTAAGGATGAGGATGAGTCTGAGATCCAGACCCTGTATCATGAAACGATACAGCAAAGAAAGTATGCGGTCAGTACATGGAATGTACTAAATATGCAAGGTAAGTAAAAAGGACATTTAAAAGTAAAATAAAACTCATAAGTAAATGTAGGAGAAGGACACCATGCATATATCATAAACTCTATAGAAAACATAAGGCCCAAGGTTTTCAAATCATTCGTAAAGCGTTCATAATCATAATCGTAAGTAAACATTGTCAAAACATAACTTGAGACAATAACATAAATATAAAAATGCTTAATACATGCGGAACAATGGGAGGACTCGTCATAACCGACACCATCATGGCAGAGCCTTTCATGATTCCCTAACTATCTCACTCAAGTAGGTAGAGCCGACCCTGGCTTGCCAGGTGAGGCTCGTGCATTAGGAGTGATATCACATTTAAGGGGNATTCAGCGAGCACAGATTATCATTTCCCGACTACCCGCCTAATTAATTGATTATTAACTTAAAGCGTTTCTAGGTGGAAAAGACTAACGGCCTAGTATTTTCCTACCCGTCCCAAGCTTAACGTCCAAGAGGCGTTGGACAACTATTTTGGATTTTGGTTCTAAAATCTTAAGGCTTTAAAAAAGGCGATTATCGTCAAACAAGCACATAATAATTAAAACAAATAACAAATATGTTTTCAAATATGCCTCAATTAAAGTAAATAGGCAATTAAGCATGCTTACGAATTAAACCCTATAGGCATGATTTCTAGATAAAAATATATTTAATAAAGTAAACCCTATAAACATGCTTTCTATGGATTGAAAAAAATCATATGAACAAGATATCTATATGGATTGGTCAGATTCAAACACAGAGCACATATTGAAAGACTTAATTATCATGCGCAAAAGTGAAAAGTGAAATTCCTACCTACATATTTTCTATAGAGTGATAATGTCTATGTTACAGATATTAATTAATTTCTATGGGCATGATTTCTAAAAAATAATTGTACTTGTATTGTTTGAAGGCAAGCTTATTAAAAAATTAAACATAAACAACTACTTAAATTTGAATAATTTAAGACCTATAGGCATGCTTTCTAAATATTAATATCCCTATGGGCATGATTTCTAGGTGAATTTATTAAATAAAAGATAAAGAAATATAATCCCCTTCCCCCATGNTGGTTCGACAGGATTTTCGTCCGATCTTTTCCCGGGCCTTTTCCTAGCACGTATGACTTTCAAATATGCTTAACTAATGTGCGAGTAGGCCAACTAGATGTCGGGAATCTTACGGGGTGTAACAGCCAAGCTGAGACTTAACCAGCTCAATGAGTTGGATGAGTTCCGAATTAGAGCTTATGAGAGTGCGGCCATTTATAAAGAGAGGATGAAGATTTACCATGATAAGAAGATTGCAAAAGGGGAGTTTAGCACAGACGATTTGGTCCTACTGTTCAACTCAAGGCTTCGGTTGCACCCTCAAAAGTTGAAATCTAGATGGATGGGACCCTACAGAGTGGTACATGTGTCTCCATATGGTGCAGTGGAACTTGAGAATAAATAAGGAAAAATATTCAAAGTGAATGGGCAAAGAATAAAGTTATATCTGGAGATGTGGAGGAATTAAGAGGAATAGAGGTATTATACCTTGATGATGCTTGAAGTGTCGCAAGAGTTACGTCGTGCCGCGACATTAAATCAGGCACTGCATGGGAAGCAACCCATGAATGGTGAAGTTTGAGTAGCCACTGATATGTTCCCTTCCCTCTGTTCTTGTAGTTCATTCTTTGGGGACGAAGCACAATTATCAAAAAGGGGAGGGGTGTACTTGTATTTTTTGGATTTTTGGATTCGTCCGAGGGTTTTTCTTATTGTGTTTCTTTTTTCTCGGGCATGCTATCTAGTAGAACCGACATGTTTAGGATTTTATTTTCTTATTTTGTGATTTTTTTTAATTAGAAAGTAGCTTAGGAGTATTCAGCCAATAAAATGCACTAGTTTTGGATTCTTGAAAAAATTGACCCTGTTTAAAATTTTTTGATGCATTAGTTGTGTACTTGTAACTGCATGCATGATTTTTGTAGATCTTTTGATGTCATTTGGTGTATTAGCATGAGTAGTCTTGTTAAGCCATGCATAAACCAGACAGGTAAAGTGAATATAAGGCATGTGCCATGAGTGAATGAGGTTTGATACTCAGTTCAGTATTGTGTTGAAGATCTAGAACTTGCCTGATTGATCATTGCATCGGTTAAGGATGGTTGGTTAGGATATGATCATAGGCCATTTTTGTTGAGCCCACTTTTAGCCTAAATGACCCTACCAAAATCATATGATTCCGTTGATCCCAATTTTGAGCCTTTAATAAACCATTTTTCTTTGATTAATCGGTTAACCGTACTCATTTTTTATAATGAACCTGTTTTGATCCTGGTCCCTCCTTGGACATTGTGAACCTCAATATAGGCAAAATTCCTAAGTTGAGGGTAGCTAGTGTCGCGCCCCATTTTTCCCTCGTGGAAAAGCGAGACCCAACATGTGACGTCTCTTAAGGGTTGAAAAAGAGAGAGTCGCCACCTAACGAATTTAAGGTGCGTTAGGGCACCATTCTAAGTTAAATTATTTCCTAAGTAACCAGAGTCGGGTAAGGGCTTTAATTACCTCGAAAGGAAGGTGTTAGGCACCTTTCGAGGTCCACAAAAGTGGTTTCCGGCCGTACTCATTAAATGANCCATAACTTTTACATGTATTAGTTATGCAAATTTCTAAATTGCAGATGGTCACTCAACTAAGGACGGTTCACTCATAAAGTCACTTTTCTTTACTTTATAACTCAAAAGTCACTCAACTATTGGTGTTTCACTCACTAAGTCACTCAATAGTATTCTTATTTTAATTCAAATTTATTAAAAATAAAAAATTATCCATTTTATTAACCCACTCTATTTGACCCGACCCGTTAATACTATATTACCTTTTTATTTGTAGCTCATGTTGCAACAACTTTTTGTATAATGTATTAACATATAATTATTCTAAATAAATTTCAAATACTGTTATAACTTTTTTTTTAAATGTGATAATAAATATAAAGGAATAAAGACAGAAAATAGAATAATATTACAGTTTAATACTAAAAGGGTAATATAGTATTAACGGGTCGGGTCAAATGAGACAGGTTTTATAAAATGGTTAAAATGGATAATTTTTTATTTTTCATAAATTTGGGTTAAAACGAAAATACTATATCAATAAAAATTAAATTAAAAAATTATCTGATTGGTTGAGTAACTTTGTGAGTGAAACACTAATAGTTGAGTGACTTTGTAAGTGAGTGACTTTTGAGTTATAAAACAGGAAAAATTAACTTTTTAAGTGAGTCATCCTTAATTAATTGACCATCTGAAAGATTAAAGCAAACATAATATTATTTATCCAAAATACAATATCTACCCAACTAATAACTAAATCAGTTATCACACGACCCTTAATGAGGGTTCATAACTTTTACAACAATATTTTATTCAAGAAATTTGACAACTATATTAGAAAATTGTGTTTACACAGAAAAAAAAGTTTCAAGCAATTAAAGTCAAACCTCATAAATTTTTAGTTCGTTAAATTTTACTAAGCACACCTATAGTAGGGCTCAATTATAAAAATATCTCTTGTATTTTAAATTTCAACCACTTATCTTTGTGTTCTATGATGAAGTATAAATATTCTACACAGATGTTAATAATAATTTTATTTTACTAAGATGATAAGTGTTTAGCTCTAAGAAAATATGAGGTATATTACTAACTGACTATATTAAAAAAATAAATTAAATTTTCAAAGTAAAAGGCTCCTAT
>JACEIK010001074.1:165208-176352 GCA_018107945.1 Datura stramonium
TAAATTGGGCATGGGTAGGGACTAAACCACCCATTCAAAACCCCACATACTTGGAACTTCTTGATTCTTAACTTCCTTGAAAAGCCCTAGATGGAAACTTAGAGAATTTGACGAAGAACGCTTGAATCCCTTTCCTCTTTCCTCTCTACTCTTACATGCATCAAATGAGGTTTATCATGAATGATTTCCCCCTAAAAAGACCCTGTTCCAACCTCAAAACGACGTAGTTTAGGTCTTAGGAGTGTAGGAAATTACGAGAAGGCCCTTACTAATTCGCAGAATATAACTGGCAGGTGACCCTAACAGGTGACCTGATGACACGTTAGGACGGGCAACGACTCATCGTGTCGCCCGTCAAGTACACTGGATACTAGGTCGTCTAGGCTCGTAACTGGTGACTCAACGACTCGTCACAAGTGACCACGAGTCGTGGTCACCTTCCATCAAGTACATTGCTTCATTCTTAATAAATTTCCATAGGCTTACTCATGACCCACCTCATGAGTTGTTGGGATTGGACACGACTCGTGGGGTCCCATCCGTTAGGTGCACTGGTTAGACCTCCCAAGTAACCCTTAATCTCACCCCATGGGAGACCTGACGACTCATGGTAGCTGGCCACGAGTCGTTCCCATGCCCGTGGGGACCTCAGCTCCTCAGCCATTCTAGACTCCCCACGAGCCACCTTACGACTCGTGGGGTCTCCTCACGAGTAATCTAGTGACTCGTCCTGCACTGCTACAACATTTTCCTAATTTTTTCCCATTTTACTCCCGTGTCTGATCTTGGGTTTGCGGGGTATAACAATATCTCCCCCTTGGGAACATTCGTCCTCGAATGTTAGAAACATGCAGAAAACTCAGGAACAACCAATCACCATATGCAAATACTGATCAATTAAGCTGAAAACTGATAGAATGACTACCCCCGAAAAGAACTACATAACTGGACTGAATTCAGACATCACATACATATATCATATCATAAAACAAACTTGCACGCATGAATGGAACAGGAAAAATTGATTAGAGGTTTAGGGAAAACCGATACCTCAAACTGAAACTGAGCCGGTAGGGAACAAATGAGGGTATTTAGCTATCATATCCGCTTCGACTTCCCACGTAGCTCCCTCAACTTGATGATTTCTCCATAATACCTTTACTGAAGCTACTTCCTTGTTCCTCAGCCTCCGAACCTGACGATGCAAGATTGCAACGGGAATTTCCTCATAATTGAGGCTATCCTTCACACCAACACTTTCCACCGGAACCACTTAGGTTGGATCTCCCAAGCACTTTTTCAAGAGCGATATGTGAAATACGGGATGAACCGAAGCTAACTCTGAAGGTAACTCTAACTCATAGGCTACTTTACCCACTCATCTCACAATCTGGTATGGACCAATATAACGGGGGCTGAGTTTTCCTTTCTTTCTGAATCTCATTACGCCCTTCATGGGAGGTACCTTCAAAAACACCGAATCATCGATCTAGAACTCAAGCTCTCTTCTCCTCACATCAGTATAGGACTTTTGACGACTTTGAGCCATTTTCAACCTTTCTCTAATCAATTGAACTTTCTCCATAGTCTCGTGGACTAAATCTGGATCCACTAACGAAGCCTCACCGACCTCAAACCAACCAATGGGTGCTACACCTTCGCCTGTAAAGAGCCTCAAATGGTGCCATTTGGATGCTAGAGTGATAGTTGTTGTTGTAGGAAAACTCATTAAGAGGTAAATGCTCATCCAAACTACCCTTGAAATCAATAACTCAAGCTCTCAACATGTCCTCAAGGGTTTGGATAGTCCTCTTCGCCTGGCCATCTATTTGCGGATGAAATGTCGTGCTAAGCTTGACCTGGGTACCAAGTCTCTTTTGAAAATATCTCCAAAACTGAAAGGTGAACTGAGTACCTCTATCCGATATGATGGACAAGGGCACTCCATGCAACCTAACCAGCTCTCGGATGTATAATTTGGCATAATCTTCCACTGAATTGGTGGTTTTGACCAGTAGAAAATGAGCAGCCTTGGTTAACCTGTCCACCACAACCCAAATGGAGTCGTACTTCCTACGAGTGCGGGGTAAACCTGTTATGAAGTCCATGTTGATTTCTTCCCACTTCCAAGTAGAAATGCTAATATCCTGAAGTA
Source organism: Datura stramonium (assembly GCA_018107945.1). Taxonomy (NCBI): domain Eukaryota; kingdom Viridiplantae; phylum Streptophyta; class Magnoliopsida; order Solanales; family Solanaceae; genus Datura; species Datura stramonium. The sequence goes on from JACEIK010001074.1 coordinate 167,364, forward strand.
CACCTCCCGGTCTCTGATGCTCAACTTTCACTTGTTGGCAATTCGAACACTTGGCTACAAATTCCGCAATATCCCTCTTCATGCCATTCCACCAGTAGATTTCCCGTAAGGCATGATACATCTTGTGGCACCTGGATGGATAGAATATCTAGATCCATGAGCCTCATGCAACATTCGGCTCCTCAAATCACCCACGTTCAGAACACATAAGCGACCCTGGTACCGAAGTACACCATCTCCCCCTTTGGAGAAGACTTCTACCTTCTAAGTTTGAACAACTTCCTTCAACTTTACCAATGTTGGATCTTCATCTTGCTTAGACTTCACCTCCATTACCAAGGACGACTCTGACTCGTTCTGAACAACTACACCTCCATCGATCGAGCCAACTAATCTAACTCCCAACCATGCAAGTTGATTTACCTCCTTCACTAGCTCCTTCTTGTCTTCACTCACGTGCAACACACTCTCCATAGAGAGTCTACGCATCCATTACCACGCTGGCCTTACCTGGGTGGTAAAGGACACTCATGTCATAGTCCTTAAGTAGCTCCAACCACCTCCGTTGCCGAAGATTGAGATCCTTCTGCGTGAACACATATTGTAAGATCCTATGGTGAGTGAATACATCTACATGAACCCCATACAAGTAGTGTCGCCATATCTTCAAAGTAAACACCATCGCGGCCAACTCAAGATCATGGGTCGAGTAATTCTTCTCGTGAATTTTCAGCTGTCTGGAAGCATATGCTATGACTTTTCCATGCTGCATCAATACACATCCCAGTCCAACTCTCGAAGAATCGCAGTATACCACAAAGCCATCGGTGCCCTCCGGTAAAGTCAGCTCCGGTGCTGAAGTGTGTCGGGACTTCAATTCCTGAAAGCTCTTCTCACAAGCCTCCGACCATTGGAACTTCACCTTTTTCTGAGTTAATCTAGTCAATGGGGCTGCAATGGATGAGAAAGCTTCTACAAACCTTTGATAGTAACCCGCTAAGCCCAAAAAACTCTTGGTCTCCGAAGGGCTTACCGGTCTGGGCCAGTTCTTCACCTCTTCTATTTTCTGGGAGTCCACCCTTATACCTTCACTTGACACTACATGTCCCAAGAATGCAACTGAATTCAGCCAGAACTCACATTTGCTGAACTTGGCGTATAGCTGGTTATCCTTGAGGGTTTGGAGTGCTACCCTTAGGTGTGCGGCATGCTCATCCTCGCTCTTGGAGTATATTAGTATGTCGTCAATGAACACGATCATGAACATATCCAGATATGCCTTGAATACCCTATTCATCACGTCCATAAAAGTTGCAGGGGCATTGGTTAGTCCAAAAGACATAACAACGAATTCATAATGGCCATATCGAGTCTTGAAAGTAGTCTTCGGGATGTTGCTCTCCTAAACCCTAAGCTGGTGATACCCGGACCTGAGGTCTATCTTGGAGAAATATTTGGCACCCTGAAGCTGATCAAATAGGCCATCAATCCTGGGTAAAGGTTATCTATTTTTAACGATGACCTTGTTCAACTTCCTATAGTCAATACACATTCGAAGAGAACCATCTTTCTTCCGGACGAACAACACTGGGGCACCCCATAGAGACTTACTATGTCTGATGAAACCCTTATTCAGCTAATCCTTCAACTGCTCCTATAACTCTTTTAGCTCGGTCGGGGCCATTCGGTAAGGAGGAATCGATATGGGTTGTGTGTCGGATAAAAGATCAATCTCAAAATCAATCTTCCTCTCAGGAGGAGCACCTGGTAGGTCATATGGAAATACCTCGGGATACTCACATACCACAGGGACTAACTGAATGGTCGAGGTCTCGGGCGTGGCATCCTTAACCCTAACCAAATGGTAAATATAACCCTTATAAATCATTTTCCTAGCCTTGAGATAGGAGATAAAGCGGCCTACAGGTACCGCTGAACTACGTCTCCATTCTAAAACTGGTTCACCTGGAAATGGGAAATCCACTGCTCGGGTTCTATAGTTAACAGAAGCATAACATGCGAACATCCAATCCATGCCCAAATAATATCAAAATCAGTCATAGACAATTCTACTAAGTCTACGGAGGTAACCTTATGCAATACTGTAATGGGGCAACCTCTATATACCTGTCTCTCTACGACTGAATCCCCAATTGGAGTAGACACAGAAAACGGTTCTGACAAAATTTCAGGACTGACTCCAAAGTTACTAGTAATGTAAGGTGTAACAAAAGACAGTGTAGCTCCCAGATCTAACAAAGCATAAGCATCAATATGAAAGACTCGCAACATACCCGTAACCACATCGAGAGAAGTCTCCTGCTCCTTTCGAGAGCCAAGTGCATAAAACCGGTTCTGGCGCTGGCCGCCAGCTGGACCAGTCGAAGTACCCTGTTGAGTAGGACGTGCCACTGGAGCTGCTGAACAAGCTGCTGGAGTGCGGACTCCACCACCCTCCAACCTGGCTGCGGGGCAATTCTTGAGCCTGTGTCCGGGTTTGCCATACCCGAAACAAGCATATGAGCCCACAAAACACCTCTCTGGGTGGTTCTTTCCACAACTAGCACAAGATGGGAATGTGCACTCTGTGCGCATGCTACTTTGACCCCTCGAACTTGAGGCCTTGCTCCTCTAATCGTCCCGAGGCTTGGATGGGGTACTGGCTGAAGATGGTGCTGGTGTAATAGACCTGTGCTAGGATTGTTGGTGAGGCCCACCTCCTAGCCTTGGCTGGGAGAACCTATAGATATCAGTTCTGGCCCTCTTGGCCTCTCTCTGCCTCATATGAGTTGCCTCCATCTGCTGGGCATAAAGTACTATCCGCGGGTAGTCCATATCCTAATGAAGCATGGTTGTTCTACAATCCTTGTCTAGATACTCAGTTACTCCCTGCACGAGTCTGCTCACCCGCACCCTTTGGTCTATCACTAACTCCGGGGCATACTTTGACAAGCGAGTGAACTCAAGTGAATATTGTAACACTGTCATCTTTCCCTGTTTGAGGTTAACAAACTCAGCTGCTTTCAATTCCCTCATCTCCCGAGGGAAGAACCTATCGAAAAATGCCATATGGAACTCATCCCAGCTGATAGGACCTGCTTCCGCTGCCCTACTGTCCTTCCATTGCTTATACCAAATATAAGCGACCTCCTTTAGCTGATAAAAGGCCAGATCAACACACTCCTCATTTTTCACCCCATAACCTGGGTGACCTTCAAGATCCCTTCAATGAACCCGTGTGGATCCTCGTCCACCTTTGATCCCTTGAACTCGAGAGGGTTCATCCTCAAAAAGTCTCTAATCTGAGCCACCGCTGCGTTGCCATTTTGTGGGACATGCGCAACAGCCTGCTGGTTGACCTGAGCGGTCAAGGCCTGCGCCAACATCTGAATAGCTGCCCGAAACTCAACGTGGGCAGCTGGCTCTGGTGCCTGGGGCTCCTAGACAGGTGGGGCCTCCTGACGCCCATGATCATTGCCACCTCCGTGGCCTTCATCATTTCTGTTCCTCCTTCCATTTATTCTTCTGGGAGCCATAATTTTCTGCAATCGCGAATAGCATGAATTAGAAGGATGGAGAGACTTTTCATCGTACGACATGGATCATGAAAGAAGGGAATAATTCCTAAAACATTTAGTTGCCTCTTCGTCGTAAGTGTGACGCGTTTCACACCCATAAAAAAGGCTCTACCTAACGCGGCTTTCAGACTCCCTAGGACACATCTGAACCTTCCGCTCCGATACCAAGTTTTTCACGACCTAAGAGTACATTCGAATCGTAGATACGGAACAAGGAGCCCCGAGGGACCCCAAGTCAACCCATGGCATGAGCATATAACTGAACCATTCACAGAAGGAGGAAGAATTAGCTTAATAGTCATGAGCTAAATAAAATAATGACATGAAATATAAGAAACAACAGTACTTGATCCAAGCGTAAATAGTTGAATACTACAATTAGGTTTGAAAGCCTCTAATCATAATAGACGGGTTGAAGGGACAAGACCCCAACTAACCCCAACATTCTGAAAAATAAAAGACAGACAAGATATGAATATGAAGCCCTCGAACCATGAGGAATCACCATTGAGAACTGTGAACAGAACTGAGAGCAAGCTAGGAGCGATGTTGAACCTGCAAACGGGATCCTGTATCATAAAACGATACAACATAGAAAATATGCGGGTAAGTACTTGGAATGTACTTAGTATGCGAGGTATGCAAGACAATACTTAAAACATAAAAGTTATAGGAGTGGGGACATCATGATCATAAAGACTGAAATCATAAGTATATCGCAAGACTCAAGATTTCCAAAATATTCGTAAACCTGTCATAATCATAACATGAGAGAAAAACATTTCATAAAACATAACTTGAACCAAAAGAATATAATCATACATACATTAAGAAATGAGGAACAGTGGGAGATTTCTATAACCGACATACCTCATATGAGCACACATGAATCCCGACCTGTAAGCCTAGTCGGGAGGTCGTTTATACCTTGCCAAGGGTATGAACCATGAAAGGCGTGATATCACTCGTGAAGGCCCCGTAGGGCAAAAGGGACAATCACTGAGGAGGTCCCAAACTTAACCTACGGTGGCACGTAGTTCTGAGATTCGGGGCGTAACCTAGGCCCTGAACCTACTCGGTGTTAAGTACTACTCCCAAAACATGCAACGTGCTCATAGAAATTCATACATGACACGTATGGCTAGTTAAATCATGATAATCATAACATGCTTGAGAATTCGTAATACTAGCCATGGAATTGGGCCCGTGGATCGGTCAAGATCATAGTTCATAAATCATAAGCGACATGTAGGTGTTGCCGATAATTTCAATCATACTTTAAATGCTAAAATTTATAGGAAACATGATCATAATAACATGAGTAATTGAAAACATGCTTGAAATTTCAAAAGTTCATATCATGCTTGAGAAATCACCATAACCATGAATTTCACTAAAAATTCCATGATTTGGGCAAATGTGCTTTTAGGGATTAAATCATCAAATATTAAATAAAATAAATGAAAACAACCCAATAATTTGAAACCCGTGATTTTAGACATACTATAACATGCTCATATCGATTTTTGAGGAAACATGCATTTGGGTTATGACCCCTAGAGATTTGGAAATTTTAAACATAGGATTAGGGATAAATTGGGCATGGGTAGGGACTAAACCACCCATTCAAAACCCCACATACTTGGAACTTCTTGATTCTTAACTTCCTTGAAAAGCCCTAGATGGAAACTTGGAGAATTTGAAGAACACTTAAATCCCTTTCCTCTTTACTTTCTACTCTTACATGCATCAAATGAGGTTTATCATGAATGATTTCCCCCTTAAAAGACCCTGTTCCGACCTCAAAACGATGTAGTTTAGGTCTTAGGAGTGTAGGAAATTACGAGAAGGCCCTTACTAATTCGCAGAATATAACTGGCAGGTGACCCTAACGGGTGACCTGACGACACGTTAGGACGGGCAACGACTCATCGTGTCGCCCGTCAAGTACACTGGATACTAGGTCATCTAGGCTCGTAACTGGTGACTCAACGACTCATCACAAGTGACCACAAGTCGTGGTCACCTTCCGTCAAGTACACTGCTTCATTCTTAATAAATTTCCACAGGCTTACTCATGACCCACCTCACGAGTCGTTGGGACTGGACACGACTCGTGGGGTCCCATTCGTTAGGTGTACTGGTCAGACCTCCCAGGTAACCCTCAATCTCACCCCACGGGAGATCTGACGACTTGTGGTAGTTGGCCACGAGTCGTTCCCACGCTCGTGGGGACCTCAGCTCCTCAGTCCATTCTAGCCTCCCCACGAGCCACCTGACGACTCTTGGGGTCTCCTCATGAGTCGTCTAGTGACTCGTCCTGCACTGCTGCAATATTTTCTCAACTTTTTCCCATTTAACTCTCGGGTCTAATCCTTGGGTTCCCTGGGTATAACACATAAGATGAGTTGAAGGGACAAAACCCCCAACTAGCTCTACTACATATAAAAATTGAACTGACATAAAAAGACATTAATCAAAACTAACATCATCGGATGATGAGGACTCACCAAAACTGTGTTGAGTCTGGAGCAAGATCAAATCTAGCAGAGAGGGGGGCAGAGAGGGGGTTGAGACTGATCACCTAAACCTATACTATGAGATGATATAGCACAAAGTATGTGATTAGTACTTTGAATGTACCGAGTATGTAGGATAAGTAAAATATGAGAGTAAGGGGAACATGCTAAAAATCATGATCATCAGATAGTCTTAAAACATGAGTTGTTCATCATAAACTGAAGTATAATAACCCAAGGTTTTAACAGTGAAATCAGAAAGCTTAACAGGTTTGAAATCATAAGTAAAACTCATATACTGATCAATGGGTAAAATATACTATAAAACATAATATCACATATCTTGAGCATGAACAACATAAAACATAACGAACAGTGTAAGATTCTTATAACTGACATACTCAAGTGAGCATACATGGAGCCCAGCTTGTAACCCTAGTAGGGAGGTGTGTTCATACCTTGCCAAGGGTAAGAACCATGAAAGCGTGATATCATTCATGAACCCATTCAGGCAAGGGAGACACTCTTTAGCTAGGACCCATTCATACCTACTGTGATATGTAGTTTATGAGACCAAGGAGCATTGAAACCCCAGCCTACTCGGTGTTAAATACTAATTCCAAAACATACGTAGTACTCATATCATAATCATGAAACATACTTGATTTTATATGGGCTAGTTAAAAATCATGAAATTCATAAACTTCTTAACATACGTGAACTAGCCATAAAAACAATGTTGAGAATTCAGTCATGGTACATAAGCTTGAGACCCATGAAATTCATACATGATTGAATAAAGCATCATAACTTGAAATAGAGATTTATGAGAGTTTTTCATAGAAATCATGTAATTATATTCAAAAATCATAATTAGAATCATGAGAGAATTAATTTTATAAGAGATCATGGAGTTTAGCATCAAAAGGGTCTAACCCTAGAAATTTATGAAAATCATAATTGGAGACTTGAATGAATTGAAATCATGCAAGTTAGCTTGGGACTGGGCATAGGGTGGAAGAAATCCCCCATTCATGACCCCACATACCTGGGCTTTAATGAATTCTTTCTTAGACTTGAGACCCAAGAGAGTTGAGAAGAAGAAGAACCCTAATTACTTAAGAGCCTTGAGAGGATGAATCTTCAATCTGCGGTGTTCCAAAGGAATGAGGGTTTAGGCTAGGATAAGTATAATCCCCTAATAAGCCTCTTAGAAAACCCAGAATGACCTCACTTAGGAGTTAAAAGCATAGGAAGTTACGGAAACACCCATAGAAATTCACACTTAAAAACAGACTGCCCACTGATACGACCCATACCACGATCCATACCACCCTACTATGACTTGTACTGGGTCTCGTAGCTATGGATCCTGCCCTGAATAATTCTATGAACCTCTTTCCTCTAACCCCTCAGTACGATTTACACCATTCTGGTACAAATCGTAAGATCTAGTCGTGGATTCCTAACCAATTTCTGATGCTTCTTTGAACCACATGTCACGAGTCTTGCTATGACTTGTACCACCTTATCACGAGTCGTACTGAGGCTAAGTTTCAGTTTATTTGCTAGTTCATACTCCATATCTCGGGTATAGTCTTAGAGACTTTTAAGGTGTTACAACTATCCTACAAGCAGACCAGGGAAGGTAGTCTATAGAGGAATGGTGGTAAGACAATCCAGATCAAAACGAAAATTGATGTCCCAGGCTTGAAGTATGAAAGACTTGTTCTGGAATGTATAAGGACCCACTTGCATAATCCTATTACACTCTATCATTTTTGCAACAAAATATAAAATAGTCTTCATCATGAAGCAGTATTTGAGGCTTACCAGCAAATGACCAAACATTGGCAATGAAATTCTCCATCATCTTCATGTATGGTGTATTCCAAATAACATACCCTATAATGAAGTCTTCCAGTAGTCCTCTTGTTCCTTCAGATTGCTAGCATCTATGTTAACACAGAGCTTCCCATCCTTAGAGATAGAGGGGACATAAGCTAAGGTTTTACCCTTCTGCGTTGTTCTATTGTCACTGAACAATTTCTGTTCTACAGGAGAAGGGTGAGTTGAAGTCTCTATATCTAAAAACTGAAGTTATCGTGCCATCTTTGTCGATCCTCCTGTGTCTTCACCATACGACTCAAGATGGAGCGAACTTTGAGAGTTCGAGTCCAACAATTCGCACTCTTTGTCCTCCACAATCAAGTGAAATTGAGGGGAAAGAGAGCTTCCAAACGTGATGGGTGGTCGTCGAGCAGTAATTGCATCATCCGAAGTACAATTTCTCTTGTCTTCGAGCTTCTACACTTAGCCATGGCAGAATTCTCTAATCGGTGCATTTTAGCAGCGTAGCTAACATGCACCATCATCTTTTGCCTTTTGTATGTTAAAGTCCTCAAATTTTGTTATACATAAAGCCCGTACTTCTCTCTCCCCCTCACCCCTTCTTATGCCACCACCTCCGCTTCCTCCTCCATCTTCTCTTTCGCCTCATTTTTCGCTCTTCACCTTCTGCAATAAATCAATAACTTTGATGATTATTACAATAACTCAATAAATACTGAGCTATTGCAATAAATTTCATAGCTGTTGCAGTTGAAGCTATTATAAAAAAATTCAACAATTGTTACAACTACTTATAAATTTTATTAGATTTTTTGCAAAATTTCTTCAATGGCTTGAAAAATATTTAATTTTTCTTTAAAAATTATCACAATCAAAGAAAAATAGTTCATAAAATAAGAAAAAGAGGAAAAAAAAAGAGGAGGAAAAGAACAAGACACAATGAAAAAGATGACTTCGACGGACAAGAACAGGAAGAAGAAAGAAAGAAGAAAACAATGTGAGAGAGAAGGAAGAAAGAAAAATGAAGAGAAGAAAAAATAG
>JACEIK010001074.1:191572-212310 GCA_018107945.1 Datura stramonium
GGTATTGATTTAGAATCCTGAATTTGTCTCTGGTCGGGTCAATCACAATTATTAATTGTTTTAAAATAAGTAAACAATAAATTTTACTATTCTAAAGAAATTTAAGTTGTATGCCAATGCTAGTCAAGAACATATCATCCGGCGAGGGCGGATCTATGTATATGTTTGGGGTGCCACAGCATCTGGACATTTCAATTCAAACTCAATATGTATAAGAAGTATAAAGCATGCCACCCAATGTAACAGTTGATTATATAGTTCCAATTGTGAAGTGTCATGTTTTACTTTCTAGGGTCACGAGTTCGAATCTGCTCTTGGACATTATTTATAAAAATTTTGTGGTTTAACAGAATTAAACACTACATCTCTACTATCTATAAACTCAGACAAACCAACGAGCTAAAGCTCTCCCTATTAATAAAACCTATTAGTATTCTTTTATGTAAATATTGAACAAAATCAATCATAAAATCCAGTTACTCCTCCAGGATTTAGGTCAGAGGGTTCAAAGGGGGCTCTATGTATGTATACACACGCACGCTACATACGTGTATATATACATATGTTCTATATATATATATATATATGTGGACACACATTTCATATAAATTAGTTGCATATGTGTACATGATTATAAGCTATCAATCCAACTGAACCTGCTGAAAAAAGTTAGTTGTGTCTGTCTCTGGCTAAGAAACTAGAGTCATTAAGAGGAGAAACAGTTAGATGTGTCTCTGGTCAAGAGACTAGCCATAAAGAGGAGAGGAGAGGAGAGTAATGTTGGACAATTAAAAATCTTTGAAAGAGAGGCGTTGTTGCTTTCAATATGCTGTCAGTGTTTAGTAGGGATATGTGTATGATGTGCATTTCTCCATTATTCTTCTTGGCCAATATGTGCTGTTGCAGGATACTTTGTAAAAACCCATTATGGCTACCAACTCCAGTGGTCCTAGCACCAATTAGTCTCATCTCCCACTTTCTTTCATTATCAAGAAAATATTATTTTGGTGTTTCTTATCGGTTGTTGTTTACTTTTTTTATGGCCTTCTTTCTTCTTCATTACAATAGGTTTTCTTTTTTGTTTTCCCTTTTTATTCTAATGGCTGTCTAATGCCTAAATCTTATAAATCTATAAACAAACTATAGGTCAATCTTAAACTAGGTGAGAGGACTATACAAAATTCCTTAAATCATCTCAATATTGCCATAAATAATTTTATCTTTAAAGGCAACGAGTGTATGATGCGCTATGCAGGACAAAGTCTTATACATCACGAATATTCAGTGAACAAATAAATTCTTTTCTTTTACTATGAATTTTAGTTGGAAGAAATCATTTGAGAAATTATTAGAACTGAAAGGGGTCAGCAAGTATTGCTATTTTTTTTTTCCTTTTCTGCAAAGATGACAAGAGTGAAGGTGAAGCCACTAAGTGAATTCCTTAGAATAAACACTACTCAATAGAGAAAATATGAAAATAAGATTTGAAGATTTTAAATTGGAGAATGAGGTAGAATGAAGATTTACACAGACAAGAAAATTCTTAAATGAGACGAAAACTAGGATTAAACTCAACAAATTACTCAATGGAGCTTTTCTTTACATGTTTTCCCCTTCTCCTTCTCTTTTTCTGTTCTTATAGTAACATGTCTTGCACACTTCAAAGGCTTTACTTTGGTTTCAACTTCTTTTCAGCAAGTACTTTGGCTTCGACTTTACTCAGATGCAAAGAGATTTATCTTAGTTTATAAGAAGTCTAGACAGTTTCGCACAGTAAAACAGTTTCAAATTGATAAAACTCAGCAAGTTCATGAAAAGCATAATATACTTGGCCAAGAGGTAGGAGATGATACAAGAGAGCAGGAAAACCTGACATAGCTTTTTCATTACAAGACTTGCAAAACATGCTCAATTTTGTTGGGGTATGCCCAGTGAACAAATCAACATGCACCTCCGATTCAGTATCCATCTCAGATTTCAGGAATCTCTCAGCTACATAAGATTTCAAACATACAACTTCTGGAGGTTTGTTCAGCATCCAAGAAGACTACCTTAATGACAGCATAGTTAGCCACTTCTGATTCACACAACTAAGAAAAGCCAAATTCTCTACATACATAGGATAATCTATTCTGCAAACTAGAATCTGATGTTAGTGCAATTACAGATGATTGGCTCTTTGAATCCGTCATCCTTCTTCTTGGGGCTCTTCCTCTTCCTGTAGAAGATTTTCCCTGTTGTCATGGGCCCAGAAACCACGCACGTCTATAAGCATGCTGGCAACAGTGCCACCTTGTTTGCATGATAGCAAATCAGCCAGTGAAATCCTCAAAGGGTCAGTTGGCTTCACCATATCCCATATTTCATCCCTTACATCCTCGATGCATAGTTCATAGTTCCCTCCTTCAATCCATTTTTGATGGACATCTCTGTTATTTTTTTAAAATACAAAGGACATTTCATGTCAGAAACAAACCACTATAGTGGAATGCTCAGCAATAAAAGAATAAATCTGACTTTTAGATATAAATACTTATTCCTATATGAGATGATGTAAAATGTTCAACGGACTGGAAAATATATGAACCTAAATCATTTTTGGTGTTTGGTTGGACATAAATCGGTGCAATATAATATTAATGGAAAGAGGAGGTGGGGAATGTTTCCATTTACCAACATATTCTTCAGTTCTAAACAACCAAATACAAAAAGATACCATTAAAAGGAAAACATTTTGCATCATACCAAATAGGCCTTAATCTGGACATGGGAAGAAATTCTGGAGCAAATTATGGTGACCAAAACCTAGATGGTCCACTCAAAACCTACCTTTCATGAGTTTTTGTTCTCTTCTTCACATTCTATTTGGTGTACAAGGGAGGTACAAGGTACCTGTAGTGTGTAGAATCAAATAGTGCAATTCAGCTTATTGAATGGATGGTAATTCAATGAGCTGATTTATCTGGTTATTTGAGACTTGCAGCACTAACTCAGGAACCACAAGCAGGAAACCCCAGAAACTCTTTTTAGGAAGAGTGAATCAGGATACATCTCAACTTTTATGTGATCCCTTCTTTCACTTCCAAATTTCAAATTTTCTTTTGTCAATTTGGAATAACAAATACAAAACAACAGTGTACCGCTAACTAGACAGGTGGAGAAAATTTCCTCAAAGCAAAAATACAACTTCAGTTCCTTTTACCTGAATAGCGTGTGAATGTCAGCTGTAGTTAGGAAACCCCTTCCTTGGAGATCAAGACACCTGAACAAATATGTTAGACCCTCTGGAGCATCCTTGTTTTCCAGGGCTAGAACGAAGTCAAGAAAACTTTCAAAATCCATTTCACGGGCATTGCCGCCTCCAATTTTTCCACGTCGAACATGCTCGTCAAAAACTAGTCATTACAAACCAAAGAAGTTCACAACAAACATACGAATTCAATCCTTGCTATACATAAAAGCTATAGGAGGTTCAAATATAAAAACACCAGAGGACTTCTGACTGTACAGATGAGCAATGCAAATTGGAATGAGATAACAGTAAGGAGCACAGAGATGAAGAAAACCTTATGAGAGAAAAAGAGAGCTGCTAGATGAAACAGGCCAAGAGCTTTCTATGGTAGTCCACTGCATCATGTTACAAACAGCAAGGCAAGGTGGAAAAGTAACATGATGTGGTGCAAGTTCTTTTGAAATGTTTGTGTTATTTCCTCGAGGGGAAGGCAAGATAATTTTAGGTGCATGCAAATGGAGCATCTCAGGATAATCTATCTTAAAAAGCATGCAGGTCTATTTTATCTAGAGTCTGGGCTGTAGCTACTGATATACTGTAAACATGACCTATAGAGGGAAAGATTGCCAAAGTACGTATGACACATACATACATAGTTTGCTAGCAAGGATCCATAGCAGTCCGTACCATGGGTGCATAAGGAGTCGCCCGAAACAACAGAAAAGTGGGCAACTATATTGATGATGGAGGTAATGTTTGTAGTGTTTAGATCACATATTAATCTTATTTTTTATTAGGATAGAACATTTCCAAATGTTATTTTTAAGCCTTATAACGTCTCCAAATGTTTTTTGGTGCCTAACAATTGAGGTGTTCCCAATTTGCAGGTAACTCAACAGGCGGTGCCAGAACTGATGCTAGCAATGAGGCAATCACAGGACTTCAATGATGGCAGCACGACAAGACCTGTCAGAGCGCCTATGGGGTATATGGGAACACCATCAATTGCTTGACCAGTGCTAATCCTATCTCTAAATATTGAGAATATTTTGGAGAAATATAGCCAAAATCCAGCAAAAAAGATCCTTGATGATGGTGCCAGATCGGATTGCCATGACAGCAGCAGCTGGCAAGGAACTCCATTGGTGAGACAGCTCACCCATCCAGGAGCCTATGCCCACTTCCCTATGATGGTGGTGCCAGATTGGACTACCTGTAGTGCTGGCAAAATGGATAAAATATCCAAGTATCCATCCGTCCCGTCCAATTAAAAGTGGGTTGGACAATCGATTTATTTATATTGGATCAAATATGGATAAGCTCATAGTATCCGCTTTTAAAAAGGGATAAATCACGGGTCAAAAATGGATAATAACCTATCAAAACACTTCAAGTCTCCCTTGGACTCCTTCAGTTTACTGTTTGGCAATTTTATAAGTTATATTTTTGTTTATCTCAAATAGCCGAAAATCAAGCTTTCTTTACTTTAGGAGTTACTACTGAAATTTTATGTTCAGTATTATCTACGAAAGATCAGTATTTTGTTGAATCATTCAATTGATGGTGCTATAATATGTCTGTAGTAGGATAAATATGTGTTGTGGGGGGATCTAATCAGTGTTATCAAAAGCGAAAAGCGTAAAAAAGCTCTAAGGTCCGTTGGAGCTTTAAGCGCAAAGCGCAAATAAAGCGTGGGCTTTAATGAGAAAAGGCGCAAATGGAGAAAACATACAAATATATATATGTTTAGTCCAAGACTAATAATTACACGCATGAATAACAAATATATGGACAAAGAGATTGGATTTTTTTATGATAAAATGAAATATCAATTGTTTAGTGTCGCCTCCTCAAGAAACGCTCATTTGCAAGGAAAGTTTGTCTTAGAGCCTTCATGATGATACTAAAGCGCACATTAAGCGAGGCGAAGCGCTCAAGGTGTTTTGAGCCTCGCTTCAGGGCTTAAGCGCACTTTAAGCGCGCCTTTGACAACACTGGGATCTATATGAACAAAGCAAGAAAGAAAACAGTGGTGAAGATATGACAACATATAATGGGAGGCTAGGAATTCTCCGAATATCGACAACATTTAAAAAGACATGGATAATATGAACCACATTATCCGTCACTCCACCCATGTTTTATCCGTATTAAATATGGAAGGGTCAGATATTTTATTCTTTTTATTTAACCAGTTTTCAACCCCCCCATATCCAATCTGAACCGCCAATTTGCCAGCACTATTACCATTAGAGCAGAAATTGGCAAGCAACTTCCTTGATGAGACAGCTCACCCATCCTGGAACCAATGCCCACTGGTGAGGCCCCAGTATCAAAGAACAGACATGGCTGAATCCCTACCAAGTTTAGATTGGAGAGCAATTTTAAAGCAAATTCCTAGGTTTAGTGTCAGGTAGTAGGTGAATAGACGAAGTGTCTATCTTGGACAGCAAGGTTTCAATGTTAACTGCACTCCTATAGGACACCTTCAAGCAATAATTGCAGAAAAGGAAAGAAATAGTTAGGAAAAGAGACAGCTGCAATGGACCACGCATCTGAACATCGCATAGATCCTCGAGAAAGATACATTATATGGTAAATAAGCAGACTCCCAGTTTTACCTCTTTCAATGAAGATATCGGTCAGTGTACCATCTGCATATTCCCTTAGCTCCTGCTTGCTCAATGTTCCGTTCATATCTTTATCAAGAGCAAGAAACATGTCTGCATAATTCATATAAGCATATTGATCATAAATCAAGGAAGGAAAAAGAGGTCCAGTACCCAGAAAAAAAAAACAAGAAAATAGCAGAGAGAGAAAGACAGTGGAGGAAAAGGAGAACAAGAAGAAAAAGAAGGGAAAGGAGGAAACTGTGGAGAAAAGCGGGGAGTAATAAGAAAGATGTGCAAGTGTAACTACAATAGAAATTGGGATATTGTGCTTCCCGCAACAACCACATAAGAAAATATTTGGACATATAACTGCCTATTTTCTCCATTGTATGCTGTTTCTATTTGAATTTCCACCAGCTCATGTATGACAGCTACAACCAATCTTATAATGCATGACCAAGTATTGAGAAAATTGGAAGCACTAAACTGGCAACCTTTGTTTCCTATCACCTTAGAAGTACTTAAGACAACATATTTTTTGTAGCCTGGATAACCACTTATACACCTTATAGTTCTGTACTTGACATACTATGTGGAACTGCACTCATTCAAAGGGGAACAATGTATCAGAGCTGGTAAACTAGCAGACAAAATGGTCCGGGTGTCTGGAAACCTTGGAACTATAACATAAACATACTGCAATCAAGGCTTACAGTACAACTGGTAAGAGAGCCGACAGGGCAGGTACCAGTAGTGACAATAGCAAAGGGGGGCTGGACACTAGTTGTGCGAGTGGAATGACCCAACTGGACCTAGTCAGCCAGTCCCACACAATAGGTGTGTGTTCGATTCTCACTATCCCCTTCCCCTCCCCGTTCCCAGATCCCCAATCTAATAACATACTGCAAGCTCGATTCCCAATGATTGAGTAGAAACTCAAAGACAGCTCCAACAAAAGCTTGGTAGAAGGAAAGCAGTAAACAAAGCATGACATGGATCTGCTTCTAAATTAAGAAATTCAAAGGACTGACCACAAATTCGCTGTGCAGAAGTCAAGGAAAACCAGTTTTCAGCTTGTTCTGTGTCAGTGACTTCTTCCTCAGTTTCCTAGTAGAAAAAAAAATGTGAACATGTCATCCTCAAAGTAAAAGGAAAACCAATGCAATGGCAGGTTCTTACTTTCAAAATAAATAGGGAATAGGGACACTATAATAATACAGTTAAATGCTTCTCCTGCCGAATATAATGACTGCTTTCTATAAAATCGTTTACGTGAACATTTTTGTGCATGCAAAGGAGTATATTTTAAGGGTAGATTATTAAGAGACTGTGTATTTCATAATCTAGGTGATAGTTTGTAAAAGTTGGTTTCCTTGACAAAAAACTATGCAAATAACTTGATAAGATTATGCAAAATAATAACCTGGGATCGTTTCTTTTATGTGTTTCAAAGTTCTGGGAACAGCCGAATAACCTGATTCTACTTGTCAACCCACAATTTTAAAGCAATAACATTTAGCAAAATACTAGGGTTTGAAAAAGATATCAGAAGTTGAGAAAACTAATTTGAGATATAAAAGTTCCTCCCAGTATTTTTATTTCTTTGAAACTGGTAACATTTGTATTAAGATCAGTACTTAGGTAGTACTGGAAAAAAAAACAATATTTACAAAGGAGAAAGGTAAAAGGAACTTCCAAAAACCTGAGCCTACTCTCTAGATAGACCCTAAGACATTTAGAGCTGACACAGTCTCATTAGAGTTAAATTTTGTACACCAAAAGCAGAACAGCAAAACACATTTAAGTTTAGTCTCCTGCACATTGCTACTCCTATTTTCAAAACATCAGTGTCATTTCTTTCTCTCCATATAGTACACCAAAATGCAAGCAGAAATAATCCTCCATATGTCTCTATTTCTGGCTCCAAATCCAGCTTCCTCCCAACTGATGAAAACAGTGTCATCATTCTTACTAGGCATTATCCATGAAAATTGAAGAAAATCTGCCACAGTTGGTCAGTATAGGAATAGGTGTCTAACTGACTCAACATCCTTTCCACATAAGAAACACCTATTGCAGAGTGGAAGACCCCTCTTTGCCAAATTATCAAGAGTTAAAGAAGCCTCATTAGCTAAAAGCCATGTGAAACAAACCACTTTGATTTTCCAAATGTGCTTCCAAGGCCACTTAATAATTTGAGTTCTAGTTTGGATTGTCAACTTGCATCCCTCCTTCACCTTATATATGGCCTTGCTATGCCCATTCCACAATAAGATATCTTCTCCTCTTTGCAATCCATGAAAATTCTCCAAATACTTGTACAATTCAATCACTCTTGGAATTTCCCTGTCATTTAAATATCTTCTGAGGACCAAATCCTAGGCTTGTTGTGTCCATGTTTCAGCAACTATCTTGTGTTGGTACCGAACCAGAGCAAAGATGTTAAGATATAGGCCTTGCAAACTTTTAGGACCCATCAACTTGTCTGTCCAGAATGAGTCTTATTGCCATTGTGGACCTATATAGCATATCAACTTTTAAGGAATGGTCAGAAGAGCCAAATGGATCTCCAAAGGCTAACACCAGGGGTAGTGGCTTTTTTAGTTACCCAATTGTCTAGCTCCCCATATTTGTTTTTGATGACATTGCACCATAGAGCTTGAGCCTCCTGTGGGTACCTCCGTAACCATTTCACCTTAAGAGCTTTGCTTGGGTTCTTAAGGTTCTTGATGCCTAATCAACCTTGTCTTTTGCTTCTGATAACATTCTTCCATTTAACCAGGTGATAGCCTTTTATCTCCTTGCTACCTTGCCATAGGAAGGTTTTCCTAACTTTATCCAGCCTTTGAACCACTGTTTGGGGTATATGAAACAGGGACAACATAAAAGTGGGGAGAGCATCTAGGACAAAATTGATCAAGGATAGTCTACCTCCCAGTGATAAATACTGTGATCTCCATCTGGATAGCTTCTTCTCACATTTCTCCAAGATTGGGTTTCAAATATCTATGAATCTTGATTTGCTCCCAAAGGCATTCCAAGGTACACTGATGGGCTGCAATGTGCCACCACTCCCCCAGAATCTGTGACAGGTGCTCCATATTGGACCAAATCCCAAATATTAATTTGAAAAGGTGGCTCTTATTCCAGTTTATGAGTACACCAGAAATGGCTTCAAAATAAACCAGTATCAACCTCAAATTAGCAGTTGTTCCTCCTCAGCACCACAGAAGACTAGAGTGTCAATAGCATATTGGAGATGGGTGATCTCTAAATTGTTCCCAAAGTCTTTGGCAACATCAAATCCCTAGATCCTTCCTTTTGTCTTGGTAATATTTAACATATTGTTTAGACCCTCTATTGCTATGATAACAGAAAAGGAGATAAAAGGTCCTCTTGTCTAATCCCTCTGTGGGCGCTGAAAAAACCTTCTGGAGCCCCATTTAATAAATATGGAGAATTTCAACGTAGAGATGCAGAATTTTATCCAATTGATCCATTTCTCCCCAAACCCCATTTGTCTCCACATACTAAGAATGAACTCCTAGTTGACATGGTCATAACCATTCTCAATGTCAAGTTTGCATAAAATGCCAGGTTTTCCTTGTGAAATTATGGAATCAATTGTTTCATTAGTTATCAGCACTGCATCCATTATCAATCTAACTTTAATGAAAGTCGCCTATTCATTGTCCACCACCCTCTTCAATCTCTCAATTAGGACCTTGGAGATCAACTTGTAAAAGCTTCCAATCAAACTTATAGATCTGAAATCTTTAAGCTCAATTACCCTCGTCTTTTTGGGAATCAAGGCAATGTATGTTGCATTAAAAAAATTTCAAACATTCCATTTGAATGGAAATTGTGAAAAGCCTTCATTATATCTTTCTTTAGAACCTCCCAGCATTTTAACCCAATCATTGTATAACCATCAGGGACAGGGGCTTCATCTATAGCACACATCTTCAAGCATTCAAAGACCTCATGTTCCTCAAAATTAGCTTATAAGGCTTCTTTTTCAGCTTTTGAGATTGTTGTATGATTGCTAATGTCCCATTCTTCAGCTTTTGTATACAGTTTCTGTAGAAAGAGATGATCTCCTCTTTGATTCTATTAGGCTCAGCCATAGTCTCTTCCTGTATTATAATTTGATCAATGTGATTCTATCTCTTGTGAGAATTAGCAGTCTGGTTGGAAAATTTGGTCGCTATGTCCCCCTCCTTGAGCCATAAAGCCTTTAATCTCTATCTCCAGGTCACTTCTTCATTTTTCAGACACCCTTCATATTCCATGAACAGATTCGCTTTCTTAGCAATTTCCTCCTTTGTCAGTGCTCTTGTAACACCCCAAGAGTCCCTAAGACCAGACCCTAGACATGAAGCAAAAAATCAGCAGAGTGAAATTTTTCCCTCGCAAAATGACTCGTTATGTGGGACCACGGGTCGTGGTCAGACTCGTGGTGAGCAATCAGAAATTTTCCATGACCCAGTCACCATGACTCATGTAAAGAGTCGTGGGAGGGAGTAATTTTCCATGATCCAGTCACTCGTTCTAAGCAGCCTAGTCTAAGTCCTGCAACTTGTCAAATTTTCCCCCAGAAACCACGAGCCACATGACGTGTCGTGGGAAGGCGTAACGACTCGTCCTAATGAGCCATTAGATGAGATTCAGCAATTGTTCAAAAATCAGTCCAGACACCACGAGTGGTCATCACGACTCGTGATGATGACAAAGGACGAGTCGTCCTGTCCGTCCGTTATGCGAGAATCCAAAAGTGAGAAAAATGGTTCAGTAATAACAAGTGGTCACCACGAGTCATGGTGAGAGCCAACAACTTGTGGCACGATCCGTTGTGCATGTTCGATAGATTTTTAATTCAAGTTCTCAGGGGTAATTTTTGTAACTTCTGATGCTTTTAACTCCTAAACCAAGTCGTTTTGGGCTTCCCAAGGGAGATATTAAAGGGTTTTTCTTAGTCTCAACTCTCATTCCTCTCACCAAACACCGTACATTCGAATCATAAACTCTCAAGGCTCTAAAAGAAGTTAGGGTTCTTCTTCTCCAATCTCTTGGGTCTCAAGCTTTTGTTAAGGAATCATTAAACCCAGGTATGTGGGATTATCAATAAGGGATTCCTTTCACCCTTATGCCCAAACCCCAAGCTTAAACTTATGATTTCAATTCTTCCATGTTTCAATTTTGAATTTCCATGATTTCTAGGGATAAAACCCTTCTGATTCAAAAACTGTAAATTCTTTTATGAATTGTTTCTCTCATCATTCTATATATATTTTACAATTATGATTCGGTTAAAATCTTTGAAAAACTCCTATGATTCTCTATATTCAAATTAGCATGTTTTACTCAATTATGTATGAATCTCATGAATTTCAATGCTAAGTATCATGGCTGTAAATTCAGCATAGTCTTCATGGCTAATTCAAGTACTTCAAGGAATTTAGTAATTTACATGATTTTTTTAAAACTAACCATGCAAAAACTTATCATGTTTCAAGTATGATTATGAGCACTTATGTATGTTTTGGGAGTAGTATTTAACACCTAGTAGGCTGGGATTTCAGCCTACCTAGGTCTCAAAACTACATGCCACCGTAGGTATGAAAGGATCCTCGCCAAAGAGTCTCCCTTGTCGAACGAGCTCACGAGTGAATTCACGCTTTCATGGTTCTTACCCTTGGCAAGATATGAACACCCTCCTGACCAGGGTTACAGGTTGGGCTCCATGATGCTCACTTGGAGTATGTCGGTCATGAGAATCTCTCATTCCACGTCCATGTTTTATGATGCATTGACTTATGGTATTTTGGCCCATTGATCAGTTTATGAACCTATCCCTGATTTCAGACATGCTCAGCTTTATGTTTATGTTTTAAAACCTTGGGTCATTGTACTTAAGTTTATGATAAAATCAAACATGACTATATCACGATCATGATTTTTAGCATAATGTTCTTACTCTTATGTTTTACTTATTCTCCATACTTAGTACATTCAAAATATTGACCGCATGTTTTGTGCTATGTCGTCTCATGATATAGATTCGGGTGTTAAGTCTCAACCACGCTACTAGATGCATTCCGGTCGAGTCCTCATCATCCGACGACAAGAGTTTCTTTTTATGTTTTTCTTAGTCATTTAAGATTTTGTAGAGCTAGTTGGGAACCTATCCCTCCAGCTCATCAGATCTTTAGAGATTTTCAGACTATTATGTTTAGATGTTGAGCGAGTTGGCTTATGTTATTATAGTTTAACTGTTCATGATGTTCCAGACTTATTCAGTTTCGTGATATGTCTTGCTTTTAGCTTCCGCTCAGTTGTTTCTATATATTATGATGTAATGCATGTACCACGGGTTAGCTCGGAGTCATTCATAGTTCTAGGTCCCGTGTCGCGTCTGGGGTCTATGCTCGTGTCGTGACAGCTCAATTCTACACCAATGAGTCTAATTCAGCCATCTGACTAAGCAGTATTCTTTTGAAACTTTAAGTTCCCTTGCTCATTCCTACTCCATTTTTTCAGCTTTCCCTTAAGAGCTTCGAGTTTACAAGCTAGAATATCTTCAAGCTTCCTACAGTAGACAAAAGCATTCCACCAGTTTCTAACTATGTCAACAAAGCCTTGTAAGTTTAGCCACCAGTTTTCAAACTTAAAGTATGACTTAGGGCCTATTTGGTTTGGCTGATGGCTTATTACTTATATGCCAAAAGCTAAAAGCTAAGATTTCTAATTTATGGCTTTTGGTTTATTTTTGTTATTTTAGCTTAAAAACAAGTGCTTAAAAGCACTTTTTAAACTTATCCCGAACACTACAAAAATGCTTAAAAGCTATTTTGGCTTAAAAGTACTTAAAATAAGCCAATCCAAACAGTTAGTTTGTTCCTCATGTCCATAAAAGAGAGCAATTGGAACATGATCTAAAATCACTCTCTGTAAAGTAGACTGCTTCATGTTGATGAACAAGTTATTCCATTTTATTGATACCAATATCCTGTCTATTCTTGAGGCAATGGTATGATTGTCACCTTTAAACCAAGTGTAAGTTCCACCATCTAACTGTAAATCAATGAGCTCTATATCCTCTATACAATCTGAAAAGTCCACCATAGTGAAGTTCTAATGCAGTTCCTTTTTTCAGAGAGAAAATTGCACACATTGAAATCACCACAAGTAGCCCAAGGTCCCTCCATGAGACCTCTAACATCAGCCAATTCCTCTCATACCAACCTTCTTTCCAATTTGTTGTTAGGGCCATAAACACTAGTGACATGGCATTCGAAATCACTTACCTGGACCTTAAACTTACATCATAAAGTTTAAGCTCCAAAATGTAAGATCCACCCTTTCCATACTCTAGAGTCCCAAAGTAATATGATTCCGCCTCTAGTTCCACTCACTCCTAGACTTGCACTTCTGGTCTATCTCCCTATCCAAATCTATTTGATGATATCCTGCACGTTCCCCTCTAGTTTTGTTTCTTGAAGGCAAAGTATTTCTGCCTCCATCTTTAACTAAACTCTGCACAATTCTCCTCTTCCCCATATCATTTAACCCCCCTAATGTTCCACGATATTAATTTGAACTTCATGGGGCAGATTGAAGACTCCCCTTCCCCTTAGATCCATTGCCATTACTTTTGAATTTAACATCAAAAGTGATCAGGTTCTTTAACTCTTGTGTGCCTCTGAACCTGGTTCTTTTGATATCCACTTTTTGTTCCATCCTTCTCGTTTCCTAAAAGCATCAACTTGCTTGAGAAGCTCAAGTGCTTCCTCCTCTTCATGACCTTAAATATCTACTCCAAACATCTTGGTATAGTTTAAGTAAATTTTGTTGAACCCACGTTGTTGTTTTCATCTCGTTATCAAGTAGAGGTTCTTGGTGATGAATAAGAAGAGGTTCGACCTCTTGAACATCCCAAATTTCCCCACTAGTAGCCACCTTCAATTGTGATTATCTAATATTCTCTTTCCGTGCTTCTCGCATTCAGATTCTTCCATGTACGTTATGTATCGGGATTCTTCTTCCTTCCTCCCTTAGATTCTTCAATTCGCAATGGATCTCCAACAATTGCCATATTTTTCTTAGCTTGTTGTGCTCTCCTACTAGATGTATTAGTTAGAAGAAGATACTGTAGTTTTTTCATCTAGAATTACCTCAATGAGATTATCATGAGTGGGTTGGGCGTTGATGTTGTTGAATATGATTTGTGCGGACCGAGCCCGACAGACTTAAGGCCCAAATCCTCATTTAAATCGACCAGATCCAATGCCTGCTCTTCACATGCTTCTCCATCCTATTTTCAAACTGCAACAAGTCCCAAATAGCTTAAATAATGATATTCCGACAATAGCTCCTTGGAAAGCATTTCTGAACTTCAATTGGATTGATTAGACTGAGGATCTATCGAAAATAGCCTCTTTACTTTCAAGGTAGGGGTAAGGTCCACGTACACTCCCTCTCCGGACCCCACTTTGTTGGATTACACTATTATGTTGTTGTTGTCGCTGTGATTGGATTGACTAGGCAGAGAATATGTAATATGTCAGGTTTGAATCTCCCATTCTGTCAGCTTTAAGACCATCCTTTTACATTCTAATTCAGAAGCTCCACAATGCCATCACTTTATTGTGTTCCTCCAGTGAGTCAAATTACTCAACTGAAGCTGAAACATGGCATCTGGAATACTAAAGCCTCCGTCATCCCCACCCCCTCACCTTTTTAGGCACCTTCAAACACTAAAGGAAACTGGAGTAAATGCGGGCAGAAAGTTTGATATAAGGAATCCGCACCTTAAATTTTGCTGAAGGAGGTGCAACATGTAAGAAGTTAAATCAAGGCTAATTAAAATAAAGTGCTATGAGAATTTCCTCTAGGATTGAAAATAAAGCGTAGCTAAAACTATCACACAAACAAATGACAGGTAAATAGCCATACACTTGAAAGAACTTGTGCAATATTTATCTATAGCTCTTCAAGCAAGCTTAATCGCATAAAGTAGTAGTAGACAACAACAGGGAGTTACCTGGTGAAGTTCCATCAACTCCTGGAGACAGTTGCTAAGCAATATCTTTTTTATGCATGCCTTACCTGTTACGGTCAACATTGCACTTTTTAAGATAGATTTAGGTAATAACTGTACATAAAGTGATTGTCTAGAAACCCAACATAAAGGCAACGAACATCTAATGATTTGGAACATAAAGTAGGAACAAATGTGCTTAAAAAAATTAAGGATTTGCTGGATTGCAAAAGACAGGAGTGCCACATACGATGGCTGGTAACACAAACCTCGTCTATGGGGATCACAAAAGAAGAAAAATTTGTGTGCAGCTATACGGCAATACATTTGCACAAAAGCTGCTGGCATGTCTCGAAGCTGTGCTAGGTTAGGAATCAGGCCCCTAATATAGGCTTCCATTTCCTGTTTGACCCCAGAAAAGTGCATATGTGAATTCAGTTTGTCTAACTGAGCTAATTATACGAAGATAATAACTGAATAAGGAGAAAAAGTAATAAGTGTAAAACATTGGAGTTGAGACTAGTGAAGAACCATACATGGGGTTGAAGGAAACCATCAGAGTCTTCATCAAGCTCACTCATGTCAATTCGGGCTTGAGTAAGTGAAACCTAAAAAGCAAGGAAATCATATTACATATGCAAAAGATCTGACACAGACAGCCTAATACCTTTTCCTAATTTATTTTTAGCTGAAATTAGCTCTCCATTTAAAGTAAGCCAAGATGATGCATCAACTCTTCCAGAGGACCAAGGACTACTTAATCATCAAGTTCCAAAAATAAAAGTATCAAATAACCAACTATCTCAAAATTGAAAGTATGTCGGGAAGCTTTTGGAATATCTCTTTTAACTGCGAAAAACATCCAACAATTTACGCATTATAGAATTCTTACAGTAACAGAATGCCATACTACTGGATAAACTTTTTGTTTCAACAGAAGTTCCTGTTCAAAATAAGTCTAAGTAGAAATACAGCAAGATCTGCGCATAAAATATTAACTCAATTATAGAATTAGAGGAACGCCAATTAATGGTGCCTCCAGTTTTTTTCAAATAAAATAGAGCTGATTTATGCAGTTCAGAGTGGTGCAATCCTGTAAGGAAAAATTCACACTCTCTTCTCAAGAGCTGAATCTTATTTACATTTTCCATTTCTTTAGTTCCTTCAATTTTCCTTCTTTTCTTTAAGGAAGATCCATGACAAAGACACCGAAACAAACACATGCACATGATGTGATTTGAGCATTCCAACAAGTTCATGTCAGGGACAGGGAAGGATATCTGAGTGTATTTAAACACTGTTGAGGGAAGAAGACTTTGCAGGTAGGAATTGATAGTACTCACTGTACGCATCACATAAAGGTAAAATGGCAGGATGGCAATTCTCCCTGATTCATCCTTCTCAAACTTCATGAAATTTGAAGGGCTGAAAAAGCGGCGACATTTAGGCCCTATTTGTTCTGTACAGACAGAGGCAATGTGGCAAAAGTCTTCATAATTCATCTAAACAAGACAAAGAATCACTTTCTCAGCATTTCATGCTTACAAAGCGTAACAAGAAAGCAAAGACTTATTACATGTAATAATGATATAACAACAATAATAAATCAAGAAACTTTTTATCTGCTTTTCTCTGATGGCTCAAAACAATGTCTATGATTAATTGCTCCAAAAACAAAAAACAAAAAATAAAGGAAGTGCAACCGACATAAATGAGAAGCAGTTGAAGAAGTTGAAGATATAGTCGAGCAATTAGATATCTTCAAAAGCACATCAACGAGGAGCAAATTAAACAAACATCTGGAGCATGAGAAATACACCCATAAGCACTTAATCCTATTTCATCAACATTTTCACATTTATTACTAGCTGAGCCAAAGTAAAATGGGAAGTAGGATTCAAGCGACTAAAGTGATTAGGTATGTCAGCCATTCGGCCGAAAAATCGAAATGATGACGACTCTAAAATTTTCCATTTTAACACTACCTGAATTTTAGTCCCAAACTCAAGTTCAACAAATAGAAATCTGCTGACAGTTCTCTGAATGATGCACCTATGTGCTCATGTAGGTGCCTTTCGGCAAACCCAGTTTAGACATTTGCAAATAAAGGAAACTGTATGGAGAACCTGAATATGCTCCCATTCTTATCAACACATTAATCCATTAGGAAGCTAAAGATTAACACAAAGGAAACTATGATCGAGGCTAACCAGTTTCATTAAAAAATATGGCAGTTTACCAATCGCTTAGACAAAAAAATAAAATAAAAAATAAAAAAAGGAAATGGAAAACAAGACAGAATGAGTGCAAAATATCTATCCATATGTATGTAAGTGTTAGTGTGTGTGCAAACATGAGACAAGAGAGGAGAGCCTCCAAAGAGTATCTCACTTGATGCTGGTTATTGGAGTTGAAACCACAGGAAAATGAAGTTAAGGTCTAACCTTTTCTGCACCAGTTGCGTCATCTATCACACAGTTCTCTCTTAAGCAGACCCACATAGCATCCAAATCATCAGCATTCAGCAAAAGGTCAGATTGTTTCTGAACAAATAAAAGTAGTTGATTAACTTCATATATTTCCACAAACATGAACTGTAACAATATCAACTATTCCAGTGATGCTGCTCGCGAAAAATAGGTGAAAGTAGTAGTCATCAATAATTCAATATCAACATGACGGTCATCAACCAGAAAACAAGAACCTGTTGGTAACAACAGAGAGTAGCTCCTTGGACATGATCACTGGAAGACTGGACCTCAATGCTTAAGACTTCTTAACTAGTAACCATATGCAAAAACCAGGAAAAGGGTATTAATACCTTTAAAAATCGGTATTTTGCCAGCCTCTGAACCCTATGACTAATAGATCCCTCTTCAGGTTTCTATAAGAAGGAAAAAATAATAGAAGTGGTAAGGATGAGAATAGGAAATAAAGTAGAAACAACACAACTTACACTATCTTATAAGAATGCAGTGTGATACCTTCTTATAAAAGCTGGGAATTGTGCCAGCTTCAGCACTCTTTTGTTGCTTCTCCTTAAAAATATCTAGCAAGATTCTTTTTGTTTCAAGCTCTGAATGAAAACAAGGTGAACATAGTCAGACAACGCAGACTGCACATGGATTCACTATTTACAAATGCAGCAAAAGACTTGCATATCAAGGGAATTGTTAAACCAAACCAAAACATAAAGAAGGTTTTGAATCACCCATCTAAGCTAATATAGGAGGGAAAAAAACCTAAACTGAAATAGCTTAGAAAAGCCAGTTCTGCAAATAGAAACCTAAAATAGTTACAGAAAACTAATACATCCTGAAGTGACAAATGTGGAGTCAATTTGAAACCATTGGAAACAAGAGTGCAGAACAGTAGCCCACTTGAATTCTAGATGGACCTTTTGATCAATAGAAAGCAAGTAAAATACAGTGTTCTTGGCTACACGGCATGAAATGCATGATAATATGGGAGAAGCACGTCCTTAACATAATTTTTTCTGCTTCCTAATGTGCATATGAAAATAAAATAAATGAGTGGGAACAGTCAAATTACCTGTGATACCATTTATCTGAAATAAATGAAAAGCAGAAAACACATGTTCCTATACTATCAGATGGAAAAGAAAAAACCAGAGTCATGACCCTTTGAGTTCTATGTAACTTTTTAGTTATTGACATAAGTAGTCTCAAGAACCAGCCAGTTGGATCTCACTATTTCTCGTATGGTTTAACTAGTCCTCTCCATTTGCCATCTTTCATCAATGATTTATAGATAGTGAACATCACGAATTTCAAGAATAAAACTAGCACAAAAATATCACATATATAACCCTTTTGAAATGAAAATGCATATAAATGGTAAACTTTATGTCAGATAGATACAATTTCAGCTCGTGACTCCTCAAATCATCTAGAAGATTAAATCATACGGCATGAATTAAGCTTAGAAAAAGCACAATAAAGTTAAATTAACACTGCACAGTCGCACACTTGAAAACCAGAAAACATCTTCATGCTTGCATATATACCTACATAATTGTCCCTCACAGTTGTATACGGCAACAATAAGAGAGGCATCTTGATCCCAAACTATTTGAGCTATATGAATCCTCTACATCCAATTCCCTCTACTTTGTCCTATTTCTTCAGCTCTTTATGGGCTAATTTCAACTAGTATATGGACAAATATAAAGAAAAAGCTGAGACAGTAAAAAATTGGAAAACACATAAACAAGTTGTTGTAAACCTGACGGATCTATTCAAACGGAGACTCAAAACAGCAAATTATGTCAGGAAAGACTGACCCATCAGGGCTTCGGACCCGAGACCCGCGCCGGATCCGATGTATCTTCGGAGGTTTCGGACCCAAAGCATTGACGATGCCGGGGGAATCTTTCGCTGGGCCGGAGCATCAGGGCCTTCTCCATCGCTTGAGCCACTGTACATTGCTTGAGCTGCCTCTTCTTGAGAACCCACCAATTCCCAAAAGAGGAAAAAAAAGACGATTTTTAACTGGAGAAATTTCTCAAATGAGGTTTGATTTCGGAGAGCTTCAAGCTATAGAAACCCTAAAAATGTACATCACAACAGTGAACCACAAGCCTCTCGAATCGTTGCTCTGTGGAGCTCGATCCGTTGAGTCCACAAGGAGCGTGGCTACGCAGAAGAACAGAAGTCGGAGAACAAACGGAAATTAATAGAATTTGTCTGGAAATTCATTCCAAAGAAGGAAAAACAATCCTAGGATATTTCTATCGTCAACTCAATTTGTGTTGTTTTGCGGGTTATTTGCCAAAATTGTTCATTATCTTTATGGTAATTTTAATTTTGAGATATTATTTATGTCACACAATTTAATAATTACATAATTAGGATAACCTATTTGTTTGTTATACATGATTATAGTGTAACTACAAGTATATTATTTAGTTGCACAAATATAATTTATAGTTATGTTCAAATTTTTAAAATAAAATTTAATTATCTAAAACTAAAAGTAATGTTTGACAAATATATTGTTACACCTCGTAAAAATGGTTAGTAGGCGTACGTGTGGATTTGTGACGAGTAAGAAAAGTTTGACGCGTGTGGAAAAAAGCCTCGAAAGTAGGGTCGGGCAAGGCTAGGCCGCAAGGGGCCAGCGCAACGCACCGGCCAGCAGCGCACTGGCCAACACGGTGCACCAGGCCATCTGCCAATTTGGGAGGCGCGGCTAGGGGTGTTCACGGTTTGGTGAAAAACCAAACCAAACCGATTAAAAAAATCGACATTTGGTTTGGTTTGGTTTTAAATTTTAAAAATCGATAATATTTGGTTTGGTTTTGATTTTACTAAAAAAACCGAAGAAATAACCAAACCGAACCGATTATTTGAATATATGTTATTAGTTTTTCATAAATAATTAGAAATATTTTATACCTTTTAATCATTAATTTGGTTTTAGTATACTTTATTTCACGTGCATTACAACACTTTTATTCTATTACTTAAAAAATATGTCTAAACTCAATACTCTAAGTCTAATTGTTTATATGTGGTGTGGCATATTGCTAATTTTTTAAATTTTCTTTGCTAAGACATTCATCTACTCTTCAATCGTTTGCCTCTTTGATTTTTGAAGGGTTGACTAATTTATCTAAAATTGTATATTATTTTTGTGTGGATATTAGACATGTGACGTGGAAGAACCTCTAAAGTTATGCAACTTAAACATGCTAAAACTTTGGAATAGTGTTGAAAAATAATAGAAGATTTAGATACATTCATCTCGTGATAGTAAAGAGAAATTTATTGATTCCTAATATTCACTTGAAATAATTATCTCGTGTTTATGTTGTTTTACTATTATTAATTTA